>JBANCV010000064.1:0-108797 GCA_037040105.1 Amiota albilabris
TATTCAATCCTTGTGCTCGGCACCGTGATATTAGGTCTCTACGACAGGTAGTCACGTTAAACAAATTGACTTTCATTACGGGTTCTGAATAGAAAATCAATTTAATTTCAATAATGGTGAGGGCCCTGAAACTCATTTTCAACTAAGGTCTTCACTGAATAGAACGCGTCACTGCTGTTGATATAATATGTATACATAAAATTGATGGTCCCTGTTTATTTAGTAATTGAAATTCAATATTGATATATTGAAAAAGAATCTTTATGTCTAATCTCAGCTCTACTAGAAACAATATGTTAGAAATTATTTCGATGTTTTAAAATTGGAAAAGCGTTTGAAGTCAAAATCAAATTAAAATGATTTTGCTGTACGACAAATCTTGACCATATCTGTTACATACAGATGGAACATGTTTCCCCATGTGGTTTAATCACTACACTTAGAGACTTTAGATTACAATTTATTTCAGTCCATGGCCCATATATGTATATTTCGAACACCTGGTATGACTCGCATTAAACGCGAAATTAATTCTCTGAGTCATTTGATGGAGATAATATGGTTTGTTTCTGCCAGTATCTACAGTACATAATTTATGTACAATACAATATAAAAAATGAATTAAATTCAAAATTGTAATAAAAAAGAAAGAGATGTTTCTTTCTGCTAGTTTTGAGAAACTTTAGTTACAGAAAAATAAACTGAAATAAAGAATCCTTTGGATTTATTCAGTATAACATTTAAATACATTTCTACTTACATATGTTTCACCATTCACCATTAAATGGATTTTTCATCAACAATATCCAAGAAACATTTTATTCTCTTTAATCGTTTTAAATGAATTGTCGGTCGGTTTCCTGGGGTCAGCTGACCGTTTGTATTCATTGAGCTGTGACGAGTGTCGCGACTTCCTTTAAAAGATAACGACGCATTTTGGTTATTGTTGACATGCGACCAACCATCAACACTTGCTCAACTTATATAACATTCAGCTAGCTTCCCCCTTATTTGGTTTTATGATTCACCCAGAGTTCTTCACTTGTCATCCTTCTTCGTCTGATGGTGGCTGATGATGTCGCTCTAGAATCTTTTTTCTCCTCTTTTGCTTTATGAATTCTCTTTCTCATATTTATGCTATTCAGAATAAAGTCAAAATGGTATTATAACTTTGCTGTGCTATTTGTAACATAAATACTGAAATGAATTTTTGAAAAACTCCTATGATGATCACAATGATCTTTACAATAAATTTTCAAATTCTTAAATATCTATTTGGCTTATTATATAATGTTCTTCAAATATTGGAACATTCCAATAAATATGAATTCAACAAATCTAATTCTTCTTAAGGGTTTAAAATAATTCTTAAGTCAGTTAACCAGTTATGTTCTATTATAAATTGTGTCTATTGCATGTCCGAAAATTGGTCATATAGCCATTCTAAAATTAACAGTTCTTCTTTGGACGCTTTTCCATCATTTAACTCCAAAGTCTACCATCATTTATTAGAATTGTTTAAATAAGGATTACAATAGACCAATCGGATGAAATGTATGTAGTTCAAAGGTATTTAATATTCGTTGAAATCGTAGTAAATGTTTATATTTGTTCTCTGGCATAGACAGTAACTGATAAATTGTACTAAAACTGGTTGCAGTCGCAACACTGTTGGCAGGGATAACCAACAAATTTGTGAAAAAATGATGCTACAGGAACTTCGGTAGTAGTATCTTCCTCTTAAGTCTCCTTTACTGGTATAGTTGTGCAGCAACTTTACTGAGAATCACCAAATTTCGTTATTAGTAAATGCCTCTTAAGTCTCCTCTACTATCTACATCCATGGTAACAAAGAACAAGAGACAAAATGTGTTTTAGTGAGTGTCAAAGTCAAAGCAACAGAAAGCACACTTTAAATACGAAGAATATAGTAGCTCTGAAGTGTGAATTGAATGATAAAGAGAACAAATACTATTTATGGGTGTGTGAAAAAGACATAAAAATAGAGGAAACAAGAGAAGCTATACGAAATGATTGCCAGAGGAGAGGCAGAATGAGAACGAATGCGTGTTGAGTGAATGTGGGAATGAGTGAGTAGTTTAGTTGTCTCTTAAGTGGATTTGTGCAATGGAAACGCCACAAAGTATGCTTCACAAAAATAACGAGCGAATAGTGAACGAATAATGATACTTAACTGAATAGAATCAAATATGAATGATTGATTAAATGAATGAATAATATGCTTAAGAAGAACTCTCCTCCTTTTTGAACTCATTCATTTGCCCTTTAAATATTAAGCAATGTCAGGGTTTCTTCCATTTTTCCCTTACTGCTTAATTAATTTTCAGAATTTCAAAGTTCCGATGATGTTAGATATATGGATAATTCATATAAATCATCATAATCTTAATAAATTAGTTATTGGCGGATAATGTTTTTTTATTACAATAATTTCATGTTCAGAATAAGAGAGCTTTATGATAAGCACTTGGTCTTGACAAGAAGAAATCTTCTTTTATGTAACATATATTTTATTTTTTAGTTGTCATGGTTTATTTAATTTTATTTATTTATTTTATAAGAAATCCCCAGTTTGGTGTCCATGTAACAGAGAACCCTAATCGGGAACATATCTTATGTTTCGATCATATTTTATATCCTATTGATCTCATATTGTACATGAAAGGTAATTCGTTAAAATGCGAATATAATGTATAAAAAAAACTTTAAGCAGAGTTCACCGAAAAATTTTCTCCTGGTTCTGACAGAATTGAAAAACAAAATAAAGTTATTATTACCTATTTATGTATATATTAATAACGCTCTAAAAAAATTAAAACATCTCATCTAAAAGAAAAGGAATCATGGCAAACGTACGGTATATATTAGCAGTTCTCGCATGGACTTTATATTCGCTTATTGGTTACAAAATCGTGACTCCCACCAACAATCAATCTCACAATAGTTTCCTACTTTTGATTGGTGTTTTCATAATGCTGAATGCGGTCTACTTTGTATGCTTAATGAGTCCAGCATGTTCAATATCTCGCGCGTTTATTTGGAGTATATTATATACTATGGGCTCAGCGGCAATCTTTGCTCTGGTCCACAAGTATGGTTTGTTTCCGGTCCAGGACAAAGCTATCAAAAACTTTGATAATTGTAGCCATTTTGTCACCGTGGAAAACGACACCATCCTCTAATTGATAAGGTGTATTGAGCATTATATTGCAAATTTTTACATAAACGGACTACATATAATATTTAGATTTCAATTGTTATTTTAGGCGTATATGCCAAGAGATATAATATTAAAATTCAATATGTACAACATTACATAAATAGATGGTTTCTTTTATAAAAAGTTTTCTGCATTTCCGGATTATCCTAATGATTTCTTCTCTTTCATTATCACATTAGTTTTTGGATTTTATGCACTTTATGTAATATTGTACCATGTCTTATTTTAATGGCTTCGTCAATTCTGGTAATTTTCACTATCCAAATACAATCAAAATCATCACTATAGTGATAAGACTTATTATCTGGATTACCTGAATGTATCATGCGTCCCTCGGTATATGAATTGCTTAGCAATCAACTCTTTAGGGCCAAAGGAAATTTGAGTAACATTTAAATAAGAGAGTTATGTCATACTTTTCCGTGTTTAACTGAAATTATTTATACTTACATAGGTATATAAAAAGCGATTATGACTCCCTTCGTTCGTAGGATAAAGCAATATGAACGACTATGTAAGAGCAAAAGAAGAAGGAGAGGAATGAAGAAGGAGAAGAAAAAAGAAAGAAGAAGGAGAAGGCAGTAAAAAAAAATAAAGCAAGATATTAAAATTTAAAAAAAGTAAAAGACAAAGAGGAAGAAGGCACGAATTAGAATAAAGAAAGTGAAAGGCAAAATTTAAAACCAGGTAAAGAAATATACCATAAAGTAAAGAAAGCAAAGTAAAAGACTTATAACAATGTAAAGTATTGGAAATGGTAGAAATGAAATTATAGTGAAATGGACAAAAGAATGCATAGATAAACCAGAAAAAAGAGTATCCTCGATTATGCCGAAGATGTAATAGTCTTCACTCATCCCCTAGATACCTTTTTTTGTTTCGAACTATGCTATCCAGTAATCCTAGGATCTTGAAATTTAAATGAATGAATATGAATCAGATAACGATGATAGCATAAAAACCAAAAATACTTTTTCTAATAAGAACATCAATTTGAGTAGGGAAGGTACCCCTCCTACTAGTCCGATTCGGCTGATTCCGACAAATATGCTGTGCGTGGTAAAAAGAAAGCTTCGTGCAACTCAACTCGTCTCGTCGCGCTGATAAAGAATATATATACTTACGATACATCCTTCTGTGCATTACAAACTTCATAACAAACTTTATCAAAATTTTATTGTGTCGAAATTTCAAGATGATATTCCCAAGGTCTTGAAATTTCAGTGGCTAATGTATATTGGTTAAATTCTTCCAGTTTTCAAATTTCAATTCGATAGCACAAAAAACAAAAAAGTTTTTCTAATAAGAACATTACTTTTAAATGTTGGTTTGTATGGGAGGTACTCCCTCCGGGTAGATGGATATGGAGCAGAAACTCATAATGTTCAAATTGCAGTTTGATCGAACCATAAATAAAAATGTTTTTCTATTAAGAAAATTAATTTCACCTTGGGGTTTGTGTGGGGGGACCTCTCGCATTAGTTCGATTAGGCTCGCTCCGACAAAAGATTTATCCGAGGTAAAAAGAAACCTATGTTGAAAATTACAGACGGATGGTCGGATATGAGTAAATCAACTCGTCTCATCGAAGTGATTATCTTTTATGTGGTCTGTTGTGTCTCCTTCTGTGTGTTACAAACTTCATGACAAACTTCCCGTGAAGAGTAAAATGAAAATAAACTGAAAAGTCAAAGCAAAATGAAAAACAAATAAGTATTGTATTGAGTTGTTCAAAAAATCATTACGTATATTCTCAGATGCATTTATATAATATAATTCATGATAATAATCTTCTGGCACCTCTCGCACAACTTCAAAATCCTCGGCTTCATTTTTTTCTCCAATAAAAAGCATGGCAAGTTGCTGCCTTAGAAGATCTGCGAAGTGAAATGTTCAACGAGTTTTGCACAACACTTGACCAAACCCAGTCAAACACATAATTGCCCAATGAATTTTTGAACAAAGCACAAACACATTATGCAATTGGTCGTTCAATTAAAAATGGTATTTCTTACAACTAGCTTGCAACCACTTCCCCGCATACATTGTGCCAGTCAACAAGCAACATGCAGTTGCACAACAGATAGCATAATGTGTGGGTCCCCATAATCTACTCATGGCTATCTTCCTTTCGCATATTAGATCCATCTCACAATTCTCCTTTGTTTTGACAGCAAATTACGAGTGCATACAAACTTCGTATCGATCTTTATGTAACTTTCATAGTAGAAAGAATACATATGTATGTTTTAATCACATTGACTGGATGTTTGTAATTTGTAAATTCGAACCATGAGTCGAGGACCTCATAAGGTATTGTACATATGTTGTAGAAATAAATAATATACCTAGATTGACAGTTTTGAAATATGCTTTGGAAAGTAACATAAAAAAACTTTAGTACATTAAAATCAGAGAGTTTGGAAGATGTAGTCCCCATAAAAGCAGTATAAGTTAGTCAATCAATTAGTTCAAATCAATCAAATGACAATTTCTGACTATTTTCTTTTTTGTCATCAACTTCTTTTCATATGTTCAAATCCATATACATAATGTTCATCATGAAAATGGCAATGGTGATGATGATAATTAGTGATGACTATGATAATAATGATGATGTTAACTCCTTCTCTTTTTTCAATATTTGACTTGCCTGTGTTTTTTTATTTTCTATGACTTTCATAAAATATATTGTTGCTGTTGTTGTTGTTGTTGTTGTTGTTGCTTTTGGTAGTTGTTTTTTTTGTTGTTGTTGCTTGTTCTGCAAAATTCCAAAGCTACACGATTCAACATTCCAAGTTGTCCATAGTAGTAGTAGCCAAGTCAAAAGCCATTTGGACACGTGCCAGATTTTTGCAAAGCAAATATTGGAAAGCGGCTTTTCATTTGTGTTCATTCCAGTGCTTGGAATAGTATATAGAATACAACAGAAATAAGGAATAAAGAATAAAGATGAAGGTAAGAGGTCAACAAAAATATATTCTTTATAGGGGGAAAGGAAGGCAGGCAGTCAACAAAAGAGCTTTGCTTATTTAGTAAAAAGAAAAGAGCTTTCATTTTGTGTCTCTAAAACAAGCAACAACAGCTGGATATTTGTATGGGCATGGGTAAAGGCTTGGGCATAGGCTTGGGTATGGACATGGTCTTGGGTAACTGGATGGGTGGCTAGGAGTCGGTTGATAGATATGTAGGTGGCAAGGGGTTGTCATTTGGTATGTTGGTTGGTAAATGTTAGCGAATGGATTGTCTTTAGATGGGCAGGTAGGAACTGTCATTCAGTTCGTTGGTGGATTCTTTGGTCGTTCTGTTAATGTAAAGGCAACTTGGCCTTTCGTTGAGAATAGAGTTGGTGCTAGTGTGAGTATGGAAAATGAATGAATGTATAAGAGAGGTAAATCGGCTTACTATAAGTCACATACACATCACCATATACTCTGTCAATAGGCCCACACACATCTATGAAGGATGAAGTAGTTGCTTTTTCTAATTGGTGGTGGTAATTCTATTTTAATTGGTATTATTACGTGTTTATAATGTTTGAGTACCACGCCCCATATTTATTATACGCCTCGTTTCACCTTATGCTTGCTGCTCACGAAAGTAGGCAAAGCGTTAACAAAATAATAATAAAGAAAAAAACAAAAAAATATATACGTATAAATAAAAGAGGAAAGAATGAAAAAAATATAAAGTATACCGCAAAGCGCCTAAACTGCTGCAATGGTATGTTTTTCATTTCTCTCTATTTTTTACTCTTTTTTTTTTTATTATATATAATTTTTTGTTTGTTGGTTTTGTTGTTGCAGCAATTATTCATTCGCACATCCTTTCATTCGCTGCCATGCATACTTTTTAATGGTATTATTTGTCCCCTCCGCATTCTTCACTCGTCACTCCGTGCTCCTCTCTCCCGCCCACTCACTACTCCCCTTGATGTATGTACTATGTTCTATCGTGAATTCTTCGACCCTTCTCTAGCATATTTGTTCTTCTGGTTACCATTCTTTCCTTTTTTCCTTCTTGAAAAGACACTTCAAACTTATCGTTGGTTGTATATACATATGTGATATTCCACTTCACTTTCTCAGCTTTCTCTGCCCCTTTCTCTCCAACACTCCTGCTCATCCACTACTGTTCTCTCGCCTTCTCGGTGTTTTAAGGACATTGCTCGCTTTGACAGCACACCTGGACTGAAACTCATTTAAAAAATATTCTATATATTTTAACATTAAATAATGTGAGCAGCTTTGATTTTTATGTATCCTCACTTAAGTCTTGGACGTAGGATATAATAAAGCATATATAGGGGGGAAAGGGAAATATAGGTATCATTCAAAATTTCTTCAATATTGATCATCATCAGACAGATGACCTTTGTCAGTTTTGGAGTTAGTTTATTTCTATTGAACCTAGGACAAATTAAAGAAAAAACTTTAAATTTTTCTCTTATAAAAAAAAGCGAATGTCTATATTATCCGTATATAGATTGATACTAAGGATTTTTTGGATATGATAATTTACGGTGATTTTGTTTAAACTAAAATTCTAATTCACACTTTATATTCTGTGATCAAAATTTTTTTTTTGTTTGTTCTTCACAATTTTTTACAATTTTGTGTTCTTACTTTTTGTTGTGTTATCCTTTTATGTATGTTAACATATATCCTTACAACGACACTGGGCACTTGAATCTTTATTTATTTTCGGTGCTTACTTGTATGCGTGGAGTGTGTGTGTGTCTATGTTTTAATGGTTCAGAATTTGAAATATCGTGAGAATTTCAGCATAAAGTGCTCTGCAACAACAAGATTAAGCATTATACTCTGCAAAGTGAGTAAAACAAGAACAAGACAGAGTTTATATAAGTATGTACATATATACATAAGGAGAGGAGAATACTGCCTCCATACCTTGTGAACGATTGTATTTTCATATATAATATTTTGTTATACAACACTTCAAGCTTCTTATATAAAAGAAATCATCTAAGTATTTATTTAATGTATGCAGTATATTCAGTTGAAGAATTCCACCATGGGCGTATTCTTTCTCGACTGGCTTGCCTAATATTATATAGGCATTGGAAAATTGATTTAAGAAATTTTCAAGATTAGAATTCTCTGATGCATAATCATCAATTGTGTAAAAAGAGTAACTATGGAAACTGCGTAAGTATGTCTCAGCTTGTTTGGTCGAAAGGTTTTGTTATGGCTACTTTAGTAATCACCATCTACTTGATATCACGTCAGGTGGGGTCCATTAAAAACCAATTAAGACTTGGTATTGACCACAAGTAACTTCGGTACTGAATTACTGGGGTTCGTGGTGCATGCAATACAAATTTAGTGACTATTTCATGACTAAAGATCTAACGTCATCACTCACATTTAGTAAGCATGCATGCACTATAATACATATCTAAGACTTAAAACATAGGTGTACAACCCTTAAATACTTTATTACTAATAGTTATACGTATATTCAAATTACAAAAACTAAATTAAATAAAATTAATTTGATACGTATATTCAAATTACAAAAACTAAATTAAATAAAATTAATTTGAGTGTAGTGATCGATTAATAGAATGCTTGTTGAGCTGATTAGGGGATGTTATGTGTAAAGGTAATTCAACAGATTAGATTTTAGCTGATCGGAAGAAATATAGTAAGATAGTATGTACAACGTAGTATAAGGTGTAAACTTAAAGCCCGAAATAGATGATGTTGCAAATAAGTGGTCTTACCGGTGACAAAAAATATGGGAAAGTTATTCCTTGTAACTCGAGAAGGAACCTTAAAATGTATGTTACCAAGCAAAGATGGGGAAAAGATACTTCCAAAAATAAGATTGTGCATAGATTTTTCTAGAATTTTTTCTAGGCTCCAATGAGCTTAATTATTATATTGGTAGACATATCTAACCGTATTTATAATTTAAGCTGGAATTCCAATACATTAAACTGTTTCAGTCACCTGACCTCCCTTCTATTGGGTAATAGACTTTGTTGATATGGTTATGTAACTTGTTGATGTGTATCTATCTGATATTTTTTCATATATCATCACTAATAAATAGTACCTTGATGTCGTTATGGATTTCGAAATTGATCAAATACTAAGGAGCACTTGCTATTTTTCGTAGAATCTCAATGTTGGATTTACTTGCCGTTCCCCACACATATGTTCACACCAGTTTCACAAATGTCTTATAGAGTTGTACTAAGGTGATACTGTCATCGAAGGAGTCAGTACATCTTTCTGTTTTTGTTGTTAGCTGCATCTCGTTCACTTTAATATGAGTCTGCCAGGTGCATTCCGACGTATTCGACAATATCGCTTTGTGGATTAGTGGAACCACTTAATATTATTGGGAGACAGTTTCCCCGTTTAAATGTCAAAAATCTTTAGACTGACTTTTATTTGATGAACACTTTTTATACTATATACTATATATATGCTGCACATTTGTCGGAATCAGTCGAGTCAGACCTCTGGGAAGGGTTCTTCCTATACAAACTCAAATTCAAATTTATGTCGTTAATAGCAATTTTTTTTTTTTAGTTTTTGCTTTTATTATCAAACTGAAAGTTGGATATTATAAGTGTCTAACCCATATTCACCAACTATGTAAATTTCAAGGTCCTACGATTGTTGGATCGCATAGATCCCATACAAACCACAATTCAAATTCATGTTCGCATAAGAAAAATTTTTTTATTTTATGTTATCGAACTGAAATTTGAATACTATTCATTCATCAACCATATAAATTTTAATATCGGAAGCGTAAGCAAAAACATTTTCTAGGGGATACGCACCAGCAAGGTGCGGTAAGAAATATTGTAGTTGTTCACTTAGCAGTAAGTCATGGGGATAATTACATCTAAGAATCATACAAAGTGGCAGAAAAAGTAAATTACATTTTACATATGAAATGTATTATCATTTTAAGGGCTCTCCCGTCCTTATGTAGTTTATGGGATCTACGATGCTCGATATGCTTATTTATTCAAGGCATCCCCAAATTTAATTCTTCCACATTTGTATGAGTAGTTATTTTTACAAAAGTCGAAATACTTTCTGAGCAACAAAGTTTTGTTCTCTTTTGACTTTTTGTTTGTCGTCACCATATTTTCTTTACTCATCATCATTTGCTAACAAAAGAATCAAATTTAAGGGGGAAAAACATAAATGAAATTGTTGATGAAAGTCTACAAAAAGTAACAAAAAATAAGTGAAAAATTTTCAAACAATTGCAATTGTCTTAACTTTTATTGAGTCCACTAAAATGTTCACAAAAGAAAAATAAAACAACGCGAGACAATGGACTTTAAGGGTCTTACCAAAATATAACATACACTATACATAAATAGATTTTTCCTTGTCATAGCCTCTTATAAATAAAATTATGAAGTATCCATCAAGGCAAACTTAATTGGATTAGTCTTGTGTCTTTGGTGTTCTTCCAATTTTCAGATTATCGCTAATCAATCAACAAATGACTTGAGTAAGGAAGACTCTGTGTAAAATTTCAATTCCAGCCTTTGGTGGCCTTTGACAATGCTTTATAATTTGTCCCAGAATCTTCAGAACAAAGGGAATAATTTCCTATCATGAAAAACAGACAGACAGTGGGTTGAACGGACATGTTTAAATTGATTCCGTTGTGATGTTTATGTTACAAATTTTTATTATTACGTAATGGATTTCAAATATCAGACTAAAGTAGAATAATATTTTCCATTATTTTGTAGTGTATTAAGAGAGACAATAATAGCAAAGGTGGAATGATACAGGAACAGAATGAATGAGCAACGTTGGGAAAAAAAGCGAACAGAAGAAGAGGAAAAACAATAACAACGAACAGGAAAGGCAGATGCCTGGCAGGCAACTAAGAACTGAGTTGATTTGTTTTTATTATATTGTATAATATTCTTTTTGAAATAAATTTCTTAAAAAAAAAACAAAAAAAAAAAAAATACTGGGAAGTTTTTAAAGCACACAAAATGAAACAATAAAGTAAGAATATGCAGTATTAAATTTAGTTTGCTCGAATATTGTATGACCAACAATTCTTAAGTTGTACAACCAATAAAATATCAAATGTCTAAAAAATTAAAAATTCCAAGTCTATTGAGTCCATTCTTTAGAACCATATTCATATTTATTCATAAAAGTATTCGTTCCATTCTGAATGGTCCGGAAAAGTATTAATACTTAGAACTGGTTGACCCATCGAAACTATTTTTCATTTACAAATGATATTGTTATCTTTTAAAAACCCTTTCCACAGGTTAATGCTTGGTTAAATGGTTTGGTTTTTCAATATGATCAAGATTTCTTTAAATATAAATCAAATTTAAAATCATGGAAGCATTAAGCATATACTTAGGTCATATTGGTTTGGCCTTAGTTAATCCGTTCATGCGTATTAGTTCCATAATACTGAGTAAGCTTGATATCTTAAAAACTCTAAGACCCTTCATATTTAGAATGACTTATTTCTTTAATGCATGATTATTGAATATTTCAGGCAAACTTTATCATAAATTTAAAAATGTAAAGTACATTTTATATAGTGAAATGTTAGGAAAATATTTTTGAAAATCCACTTTAATGCAAAAATTACGAACCATTTGTACCATTTTGCCTAGGGGTACGGAGCTGTAATTGACTTTCTGAGCTGCCAAAATGGCGTGAAAATAGACCTTTAGGTGCATTTTCTTTTAATTAGACTTGAAATAAGTTCACTGAAATTGTCATTGTCAATTAATTCTGAAAGTAGTATGAGATATTTCTATGCTCACTCATAGAAATACAAAACATATAATATATAAGTGTAGATGTAGTTCATAAGATGCAAACCTTATTTTTTAAGGTATTTTTTATTTTGTTTTGGATTTTTGGCTTGTAATAGACTTTTCAGTAATCGATGGAAAAGCTCCACTGACTTTATTCACGCAACATAATCATTTCTCATTGATTTAGATAATTTTATTAAAAGGATGACTTCAAGTTTTTAGCCAATTTAATTGTAATTTCAGTCTGGAGCTCTTCATTATTATTATGTTATAAGTCCTATCATTTGCATAAACCTATCTTTTTAATATGCCCCTCGCTTTCTCCATGGGGATTAAGTCCGCAAAATAAACAGGTCTATCTTTAGTTTGGATAGCGCAATCTGCCAAATTGTCTCAACAAAAAGAAGGAAACTGGTTCCAAATACTTGAATGTAACACAGTTCCTACATTTCATTCGTAGTGATGTAAGCTTCAATTTAAGCGTGGTTTTCGATGTAAAAGCATTACTCACAATTATGGAGGTTTCAGCGAATTGTGTTTTTGGAAGAGTAAAGAAGTTCTGAAGTTTTGAAAACGCACATCAATAGAATTGGTAACCATGTGGACCATCAATGTTCCTCATCATTTTCAACAAATAGTGTCAAACATATGAATATGGAGATCAATATAGGTAGCTTCTTTTTTTTTTTCAATATGGGATTAGAAGATTTGTACAATATTTTGTCGATTTTTTGTAAAAGTAATGGGCTAGATGCGTTTGTTTATTATTTAAAATCAATATTTAAAAGCGTCTTATGATTATGAAAAGCATAGTAGATAAAACTCTTGACTTATGACATATGTACATCTCAATTTTTTGTTATATATACGTGTATATTTGAACTTTTTTACTAGCCCCCGGAGTTATTTAGTTCCATAGTCCCCTGAAATAAACATAATATAAAGTGTAAAAAATTGCTATTGAACCCAATCGAAATGTTGAAAAAAGTCTTGAAAAATTACTGAAGAAGAACTTACGTTTGCTTCCTGGATATAAGGAAAGTACTAGGAGCCCTCCAAATGTCGTTCAGTTCTTTATAAGATACGAAAAACAAAGGCTCCCCCCATATATTTTCTGGTTCCATTTGCTGTTTTATTCATATTGTTGTAACATTTGAGTCCACTGTGGCCCATGGAGCAGCAAAGGCTCGATCTGTCACTGGATGGTGCACCAGTGTATTTCATGTTTTTATCGTAAGTAGCATTGTCAGTGATATTTTTATATAAGTATATTTTAAAGTATGTACATCATTTTGCTGGTGTTGTTGATGTTGTTTTTTTTTTTGTTATTGTTGCCTACATTTAGGCGTTTGATTTGCAGTCAATATGTCTGTCTATCAACTTGGGTCATGTTCTCCTTTCAATGTCTCTCTCATAATCCCATTTCACTATTTTGCCATTTTTTTCCTTGTCTTGCCATTGTCACTTTGCGCAAATTGCTGCGACATTTTTTCTTTTCGTTTCGTTTCATTTCTTTTATTTTATTTTTTTATTTATTTATTTTTGTTGGCAAAGGAAAAAACTAAAATAAATTAGAGACTACAAAGTCCTATTTGTTGTCCTTGTGCAACTTATGTTTGTGTTCTTAAAGTTTAAAAAACCAAAAGTCCTACTTAAACACAATATACCTAAGTATTTTACCTTCCAACCAACTATTGTATTTTTCGATCTACTTTGATAGATAATCACTGCATACTTCCATCATTCTAACATCTTTTAGCGAACTTTTTACCTTTATAGTCTTCAATGCTTATATATCCTTGCCACATACATATACACTCGTATGTATGTAGTTTCTATAGTTTCCTTCATATTTGAGGATGAGAGTCCTTTGAAAAACTTTGAAACTTCATTCATACTAGACTTTGACTGCATATGAAATTTCCTTCATTCTTCATCCTTCAGCTCTCTGCCATTACCATTGTGCATCTTCCATGCTTCATGGGTTTCTCAATTGTTGCCATGGTTCACCTTTTTACAACATTCATTTTATTACGCTATAAAGATTAGTTCAATAACAAGATACACATGTATGCAAACACCCACACATATACAAATATGTATATTTATATATGCCAATACATATATGATATGATACAAACATAAAGTTCCTTACTACTTATAAGTTCACATATGTATGTAAACACATCATAAAGTTTCTCCATCAGATACACAGATACAATAAATGCCTAAACAGACACGTTCAGCGATGCACCAAACGCTCACCACAATGACTTTATATAGACACCAATATGTATCCAATAGATGAATACATATATGTACATACATGGAAAGATAGGTAAATAGATAGGTGCTTCGATTGTTAGATGGATAGTTAGATACTTACAAGTATTGTAGTTACATACTTAACTATATATAACTCACTTGTACCTAGTACAACTTTGTTGATATAAAATAAAATACAACAACTAGTAATCAATAAAAATCATCCAGATATCCTATTAAAAAATTCTAAACTTTATCTTTATTATGATTGCTGCAATTCTGTTAAAGATTGTTATTGTTTTTTTAAAAAGTAAAATGATAACATCTGATACTTGTTCTTACTTATTACTAAAGGATTCACTTCACATACGAAAATGTACACCGTTGTTTGTTGTTGATATTCTCTAAACTGATCTTCATTATTATATTATGTGTAGTCTGTCAAACTTTTCAGGCCAAGAGTCAAGGAGTTTGTCATTGGAAGGACCAATTTCAATATATCCAAGGTATCTTTTAGTTTGTTTTATTACAGAATAGAAACAAAACAATAATCCATTGTACTAAACACTCACAGGACAAGCTTTGTCCTGGCTCTCTTCCCTAAAAAAATTAATGTATAGTGCAATACATTATATGGCAGATGTGTATTTGGAATGGTTTGTACATTATTGTTTGACCATTTCTTCTCATTACGATATTCTTCACTTTTAGTAGAGTGTTATTGAGCCATACCAGCACTTGCTATACTATTTGTTTCCGTATATTGTTCTTATGTCTGATGTGCATTGTTACCACGTATTTGTTGATGACTAGTGCCATCTAGTGGTGAGTTATAATAAATTAGATAATATAAAAACCTTCTTCACGTGCCAACTTTCATGGGGATCGGTCAAAAGGTGTCGGACTTTATCGATCTCATACTTATTTGGACATTCATTTTAATATTGTATATATAGCTGATGATGATAATTTATAATCGATATAGCTAAACTTGTGTTTAATGTTAGAAGAGAACTTTATTTTAATTGGAGACCTCATTTACGGAAAATAATTAGCGTTACAATCGCTAGAATCGATCGATATGTGTGTTTGTGCATGCAATGTTCTCAGTTTTAATTAGATATGTCATGTGAAAATCAGAGTTCTCTAATTGTTGGAATAGGTAGTGCACAAGCCAAATTCATATGTTCATATCAAGGTGAGAAATTGTAAAAATTGGTTGAAATTTAGGTTCTGTCATTTAGGTCTTTTTCTTGCATCTTACATTCTTATTACAACAGATCAAATGTGATTTCTGTACAATATTATGCAAAATATTCTAAGGTCTTCAATTAAACTTGGCATCTTTCAGAAACCGAATGCGACTAATGCAATCCAGATTGGCAGCATCAAGGGAAGTGTAGGAACAATTCTTGCGCATAATTTCCTCTTCAATTTACAATGGCATTTGGTCATTGGCCAGTTGTACTTACTATTGTACAATAAGTGAATCATTGAAGGAACTGACAAGTGGTAGGGCGTAAAGTGCAAATGGGAGATGTTGAAGGTTGAGTGATGAGTGATGAATAAAGGTTTTGTCAACAAGAGCATTATCATGTTACACTACTGCAATATAATTTTGCATAGCAACAGAATGGACTCTCATCGAATTGAATCGAATACGATGGATGGATTGGAGTCGAATGGTATGGCAATAGCAATGGCTATGGCAAATGACATCTGCACTCAAATAATTGAATTGAATTCAATTTAATTCCAATAATGTGGCTAAAGAACTTGAAGAAGGAATTAAAGAATGTCTCTAATTTGTTGATCGATTCTTTTTCAATGAAAATGATTGGTGAAATATTTATAGCAATAATATCGGTAGAATGGGTTTACTGGATACAAAAACAGAAAACTTGAACTTGAAAATTTGCCTTTTGCATTTGACTTTGCTTTTATTTGTTAGTTTCGAAAACGTGAAAGAGCTACAATAAAAATAAAAAAAAAACTTTCAGACCTAACTACAATGGAAGGAAGAGACAGAGACGATAAACTACCACTTACCGAAGATATGTTCTCTCGCAAGTACAGTAAAACACGCGTTGTGACTGGAACTTGCAAGGCAAGTAACAAAATCATACATGCACCGCCAATTAAACGTAAAAACGCCGAACCCGATTGTGAAGACATAACATACATGTTTACTCGTTTACTCCAAAAAAAAATCTCTACAAAAACGATTAAATAATCTGAGGAAGACATCAGAACAGCAGAGGATGTTTGTAAAATACGCCTATATTCTTAAGCCGATGTCAATTTGGGAGCTAAATCTAATACGTATATAACTAAGGCAACCATCAATTGCTGTTGATGGAAATATGAAGGATCCCAACGAAAATTTATAAGCCTATAAATTTTTTAATTTTTTTGGCAAATAAAAATGGTTACTGGCGAAAATTATTTACACAGTTATTTTAAGTTCCTTCAGTTAGCTGCTATCATACGTCGCAATGTCTTATACAGTTTATGCCGTTGTATTCATCAGTATGTATGCAAACTAGTCTCTCTATTTTTGAGCTAGAAAAATTGATGATCTGATTAGTAAAACTATTTTGGTTTTTGTAAAATTTGAAAACTATAACTCTGAACAAGATTCACCAACCTTATCCAACCAAGATCCTACAATTACTAAATCACATAGCTTCCATACAAATGTTGTCTCAATGTTGAAAAACCGTATGTATTCTAATACTACCCTAAACATAAGTCAAATTAATATTGTAACATAAGCAAAACTGTTTTCTAGGGGATTCATGAAGAGTATTACAGAAGATAACGTTCTTTATCGATTTTTCGTACATTTTTTCGATTCTGCCGTCTAAAACTTGGATACTAGGATTACTGGATTGCTATTCCCCGTATTCCCGTTCAATGTTGAAATGCAGTATTTATTTTGATTGTACCCAAGCATACGGCATTTGTTACATTATTTAATGTAATATTTCTGTATGCTCAATCACATGAGCATACACAAAAACGTTTTCTAGCGGTTGCGTAAAGAATATGACAGATTCGGCAGATCCAAACTTAATCCCCTTTCTTGTTTTATCCAAACTCGAGTTGAAAGCAAAACTTATTAAATATCCGTTGATAAAATTTCTTCGTCATTTTTAGCGACATAAAAAAGGCACTATAAAATTGTTTTATAGTGATAACTAACATGTCTGGTCAGTAGCTGTGAGAAGCGCTGAGTTCATAAGTAGTCTTGCAGTATGCTTATATGCAGAGGGACAGAAATCGCTTTAATATTCTTCTGAGGAATAATGAGCGCCTTTTGGGACACACATCCATTTTGAGATGACAATCCATACATAGTACAATGGAGACAACAAAAACATCATACCACAATATTTCCTGTTTAATGTTTAAATTGCACAAAACAACATTTTGTAATGCTGATCATGATGATGAAAATGATAATAATGAAGACAATGATAATCATAATGATGTCTATAATGTCTTCGATGTTGAGTGGTATTAAATTATTCTTAAGCGATGTTATTCTTCTGTTGTGCTTAAAAATAAACAACCCCAGAAGCTTTGAGCCAAAAATATGTAAACCTCAATGGCGACTATACTCGTATGTCATTTGCGGTTCTTTGTTGCAGATAAATATTGTACAGTAAAGCGAGATTTAGTCATCACCTAATCACTTTCCATCTTCAACCTATGTCCTTTCGGTAAATATGTAATAGAATATTTACTTCGATTTTGCAGTATTCAACTTAGTTTATATGGAAGCTATACAAGGGCGGTTCATTAAGTACCCGTGTTAGAAGTGAAGACACCATGAAAAAAAAATGTTTTTTTATTTTTCAACATAGTCCTCTTTTAAGAAAGATACACTTCTCCCAATGTTCCTGCCATTTTTATAACCCCTCCAACAAATAGGATATGTCGAACTCTCCAAAATACGCATCTGTCTCGGCGATGATTTCCTCGTTTGAGCTAAATTTTTTCCCGTGAGGCATTTCTTCATGTTAGGGAACGAGAAAAACTGGCTGGGAGCCAAATTGGGTGAATACGGGGGTGCTGATGAAAAACCGCTTTTTTTTCGCCGTGTCACCTCTAATTTTTTGTCGAAGCGGTCCAATAACTCACTGATCGTTCTTCCTTTTTCTAAAAAATTCATGAGGATGACCCCCTTCGCATCCCAAAAAATCGTCGTCATGACCTTACCAGCCTATGGGACCGTCTTCGCTTTCTTTGCTGCAGATTCACCGGGAGAAATCCATTGTTTTGATTGTTGCTTAGTTTCTTAGAATCCAGGTTTCATCAACGGTGACAACTTCTTCGGATCTCGCTTAATTTGCCCAAAACACTGTTTCGAAGTTGACACCCTTATCCGCTTGTTGTCCAGCTTGAGTAATCGCTGCACCCATCGGGCCGACAATTTCTTCATTGCCAACTTATCATGTAAAATATTAATTGCCGTTCCGGTCGACACACCTACGGCCTTTGCTACTTCGCGCACTTTCGTTCGTTGATCAGCGAGAATCATGTCGTTGATTTTTTCAATGATTTCTTCGGTCCTCTATCTTCAAACACGGGTACTTAATGAACCGCCCTCGTACCTTTCAGATTTCAATCAATTTGTATCATCTATTCTACTGTATCAGTAGTATTATTGTAATGTCTTTTTCAACGTGTTTCAGTTTTATTCTGATTCTCATGTGACTAAGTGCGAATTTGTTGTCTACTATTTATGTTATTTATAAGCTATTGTATAGTATATACTAAATGTACATCCTTTCCTCAGCATTTGTTTTGTTTTTATTTGTTCACCTTTCCTTGTTTTTCCGTTTTTAGAAGTTTCATTTCTACTACGTATACTTAACTGTTATAAATGGCATACAAGGGAATATAAAAATCGAATGAGAATTTAATGCATTGAATAAATGTAAGTATATGTATATGATATTGTGGGCGCCACAAAGTATGCCTTATTTTATTTGCTTTCTTTAAAATTTCTCCAATTTATTTTGGCCAATCTTTTTATTTTTATACTTTTCACGTAGTGAATAGTATTATAAGTTTATCAAGAGGTTTGTACGTAATGCGCAGAAGGAGACATCGTAGAATCCATAAAGTATATACATTCTTGATTAGTGCGACAAGATGAGTTGATCTAGTCATGTCCATCTGTCCGTCGGTCCATCTGTCTGTATGTACATTTGTCTGTCTGTATGTATGTGCATACTAGCCCCTCAATTTTTGAGCTAATGAGTTGAATGCACGCAGATTTCTTTTTACCATGCACAGCATATTTGTCGGAATCAGCCGAATCGGACCACTAGGAGGGGTACCTCACCTACTCAAATTGATGTTCTTATTAGAAAAACTCTATTGGTTTTTATGCTATCATTATCATCTGATTCATATCCTTCCATTTAAATTTCAAGATCCTAGCAATACTGGATTGCATAGCTCCCTTATAAAAAATTTTCTAGGGGATGCGTAAAGAGTATTTCATCTTCGGCATAGTCGAAGATACTCTTCTGGCTGTGGTTTTTTTTTATATGAAAAGAATATAATATCCAAAATAATAAGAAAGCCAAAACAAAATAGATAATCATATTTACTTAAATTTAAGGAAAATAAGACAGAAGGAGAACAATAATAAAGTCGGCTCCATCAAATCTTGTATACTTTTCATATCTATCATATGGGTGTGCAAATACAGAATTAGATCATGTAGGAATTATAATCTTTTGGCAGCTAAATCAAATCAAATGTTGGTACAATGGGCATACACACATTTTTTTCTACCAAAGGTTTTAATAAGAATTTTGTTTGATCTATTAACTGATAACAGAATCATTCGTTCTATGTAAAGTTAAAAGCTCGAACTTAAATATACCTATAAAAAATAGACGTTTTGAAGATGTTCTTTTATTCTGTAATTATTATTATTGGTTTTGCAATTACAATATTATTATTAGTTTTGTAATTATTATTATTGGAATGAGAAATATCTCTTCTAGGAACAGTCATCTAAGGTGAAAAAAGAGGTACACCGGTTTTTGAAGAGAAGCTCTTTTATTTCTAAATATAATATATTGTTTACTTTATCTTAGGGAATATTTTATACTTCAAACCGTTCTTGGGATAGAGCTCAAAGAGTGGGAAACTCTTTACCGCATGTTAGGTCAATTGTAGAAGTAAATACTTAACAGTATTGTTTAGCGAAGCAGAATATCTCAAAATAGACAAAATAAAAATAAAATCTTTTAGATTCATATCTTCTATGAAGAAATTCAGATAGGCCTAATAAGCCTAATTAAAACATGACTTAAAGGTTATATCTCTATCTAACTGGACTATTCTAGAAATTTTTTAGCTTGAACATTGTAACTAAGTTCCATGTCAGAGGTATTTTTGGGTGGACCAGCAATCGGAGCGCTTGGTTTACTATGGGTGTAATGTCCATGGCAATGCTCATTTTTTTCAAATGTATAGAGAGATAGAATATTGAAGATTATGACCAGTTCGGATATTTGCTTAGAAATGCTTATTGCTTATTGGTGACATGCTTATTTGAAGGATTTTGCTTGTTAAGGCTTATTTCTTCTAAATTCTAAATGCTGTTCACAATAACCATTTTATATTTCAGTTAATACATTAATTCTTTCTGGTAATGATATAAATCGCCCATTTCTAAACATACATCTGGAAAATAGAAGTGGGTTCATTTAATAGCGATGATGCTGAGGCTTTTCGACTATCGCAGGAGTTGTTCAATTCAAATCGCTTAATTGGAGATCTGGCTTATATAAAATGCAAATTTTCAATTCCTACAAGTTCTTTTGTAGGATTTGGATTCCGAGGAATAACATTTAATAAATCTACACGCATTGCCGAAGGAATTCGCTAATCCATATCTATTTTAGAAAATGAAGCGTACCTCGAAAAGCTAAACGCCTTCCTCGGCAGAAATAAGTGATATAAGCCCTCATACCATACTTACAAATGTAACTTTAAGCTTCTTAAAAGCTAAGTGGCAGAGCATATTAACACAATAAAATAAAATATTATATTTGATTCATGCAAATATGCAAGACAATCGGACTTAAGAAGAACACACGCACCATATTCAATATTACAAGACGAAAGACATTTAACAGATAGTGGCGTAACATGTACCATAACCTAAGAGATGAGAATCATTATATACATATGTATATGTAGTATATAAAATAAAGTTTGGAATCAAAATGAACATGACGACAGAACAAATGTAACCTGTAAATCTATGATTTGATATAACAACTGTATTCTCACTTTTAGAATTTTAAATTTACTATTGACTTAGATTGTAATTAACAATTCTGCTTCCGATATATATTAATCAATACATTTATGGCACTTTCCAAGTTCTGATGACATAATGATATGATGATGATATGAAAACATAACTAATAACCGGCTATGCCGAAGATGTAATACTCTTTACGTATCCCCTAGAAAACGTTTTTTGTACGGGAGCTATATAATCCAGAAATCCTAGGATCATAAAATTTACATGGATGAATATGGTTCAGACACTAATTGTGTTTAAATTTCAAGATGATAGCAGAAAAAAAAAATCAAAAAAGTTTTTCTAATAAGAACATAAATTTGAGTAGGGACTTTGTGTGGGAGTAACCCCTCCTGATAGTCCGAGGGTCTTGAAATTAACATGGTTAATGAATATAGATAAGAACCTTATTGTGTCCAAATTTTAAGATGATAGCACAAAAACCAAAAAAGTGTTTCTCATAGAAACCTGAATTTGAGTAAGGGCTTGTATGGATGGTCTCGTCTTATCGAGCTAATTCAGAATATACTTTATGGGGTCTATGATGTCTCCTTCTGTATGTTACAAACTTCATGATAAGCTTACGGGAAATACTATTTTCTTCGTGAAGAATATATATATTAAACAAAGTGAGTCAGTATAATGATAAAGATGTTTTTTAAAACTTATATTGATGTGAAATATCTTTTGGTTTGGTTTGGTATAGTGAATTTTAATATAGCGTCATCGCCAGCCTATCATGAGTTTTGTGTCATAGAAAAGAGACCAATATTCTTCTGTTTTGCCTACAGCCCACACAAGTCAAAGCATGCCAATGATAACTGAGCGTTGATTGACGGCAGTTCATGTGTGTAATTATGGTAGTCATATCGACAATAATGTTTCAAAAATGGCCTTCATATATCATTATTTCAGTATCCATTATTCACTTACTCTTGTCCCATCATCATAGCATCTTTCTTTTTAATTTGATTTTGATTTAAAATATTCTGATTCTTCAATCTCTTTATGAATTATGTATATAAATTTTTGGTTTTTCCTTTTGAACATTGTTTATGTTACCAGTGAAAATTCTTTGATCAACATATCGTTGCATCGCTTGTAACCGCAAGTTTTTAGTCGTTTGCATTTGCATTTTGTTATAATATTTGCAGGAATTTATGTATTTGCACTAACATAATTGAATTTTGTGGCATGAGTACCAAGTAAAGCATACAACACAAACTTATACTTGGTAAGCACCAACCAACCATCCCCATGTAAACATACATAGATCTATAGACAGACAGATAGACATGCAGAGTATAACTTACTCTTAGTTAAGTGAAATAAATAATATACACAAGTATGTAGCAGTAGAAGTAGTATTTGTAGAAGTAGTAGTAGTAGTAGTAGTAGTAGTGGTAGTAGTAGTAGTAGTAGTACTAAGTGAGTGAGAAGCAGAAAAACGTTGCCGTCATGGAAACTTTTGAAATCCAATAAATTCTTTAATATAAGTATGTTCAATGATTTATAAGTATATACTACTATATACATACATATAACATACTTAATATACACATACTAAGCATGTATGTTTGTATGTAAGTGTAGTGTAAAGTGCACAGTACTTTACTTTTAATTGAAATGGTATGCAGTATTTTCAATATACGAGTATGTGGATGGATTTGTCTGCCTTACAGTAGGCAGAACAAAGTTTTCTTATTCTATTTAATAATAGAAAAACAAAAAAGATTTCTGACAGAGAATTCCAACAAGAATTTGAACTATAAAAGAAATGGAAATATATAAATTAATTTGTGTAAATAAGTGTAACTAAATTCGTTTGAGAAGTACGAATTTTCTTCAGAGCAAACCCTAAATTTTATATAAAAGTCAAGTTGAATTAATGTGAACATTTGTCATGCAGACCTAATACCACAGTGCCGCAACAAGGATTTATAAGGGACAGTCAATGCCTTAGTAGAGTTATATCTGCACGTACCCATTTTGAAGTCATATTAAAATAATCTGGAATTGAGGCCTATCACTCTGTTGAAAAATGTAACTCCAAGTTGTGTTATGCGCATCTGGATACTCCCATAAAGGAACGTAAGCTTTATATGCTAACTGAATCTATCATCTACCAACCATATTTATATTAGTAGTGGACACTTAGTTACCATAATAGGGATATATTGTCCAAATTTCAATATTTTGGATCAGGTAGACCAGACTTTCGTCGGCATTTTACACTAATAATTTATTTAGTTATTGACTTATGACTTATTTGCAAATATATTTCATTACCAAAATACTCGAAATACTTGACTAATAACGCTTATCGAGGAACATATGAAACATGGATACCTTGTAATTTACGATTCTCTTTATTGGTCTGTACAAAATTTCGGAATGAATCAACGAACAAATATAATACGCACCTTCTTTCTTTCTTCTTCTTTTCTTGAGCACCTAAATGTTAATGCTATTTACCATCTTGCCGTTGATGGGTGCGCTTATCAGGCGAGTAGGTGTAAGAGCCCTATAGGTGTATGGTCCGAGAGGGTAAATAGCGAATACTAATATTAAAAGAAGTACAAGACTGCCATTACAAAAGGACTTTTCGCTTTAGAGTGAACTTACCTATGTGGCAAACAGCCTGTCCAATCCAATGGAACTGTGTATATGGACGTGTGTGTATGTGTGTGTGTGTGTGTGTGTTAAATATCAATAAGAAAAATCCAATAAATGAAGCTCAATAACCACAAGTCATGCTTAGTTTAGCTTAACTTAACTTAACTTGGCTTGGATTGTATTTAACAGGCCTGTATATTTTAGGCAGACACAAAAAAGAAAAAAAAAAGGTATATTTATTTAATACATGCATACCTTAAGGGGTAAAATGACGTTAAGTGAAGAATATATGGATATTTGAAAACAGAAAAAATGTTGTCACAATAACAACAAATTCTCTTGAGTCATAAAACAGCGTGAGTCAACAGCAAACGACCTGCGTTGGGCCACAAAGTCGCTTAGGCTCATGGCTATCACATATAACCATACATATACTATTCTAGAATGACTGAGTAAATAGGGAGACACATACATAAACATACATAGATACCCATATATATATATATAGATCAGGGAGACTCATGGATAAGTGGAGGAGAAGGAGTTTTAGTGCTTATAAAGGTTTGCGACAAAAGTGAAAAATTTACACGAAATTGTGCTCATTTGAGGCATTTAAATTTAAGTTGCCACGTGTCAAAGGATTTTAGTAGCACACAGCACAACAGTGAAGCAAACAGCAAGTTAAATTTAACAAGAGATATATATACGTAGATGGCATAGAGACTTAGTAGGGAAAGAGTGGAGAAGAGTAGAGTGGATTGGGTAAGGAGGTCCTAGAAAAAAAAAAGTGCCACTTTCAGCGTAAAATATCCAAGTACAAACCAAAAATGAAATAACAAGAAAAGGACACCATTGCAAGGAAGTAAAAGCATTGGAGCGAGTTTGCAAGAAAGAAATCTCATGACGGACATAGAGTCAGGTAGACAGGGAGAAGGGAGGGAGGCAGGCAGAAGGCGGCAAGCAGACATGATTGTGTGCCTTGAGTAAGACCAGAGTCATAAAGAAGAATACTTTTTCTGGTATACTCAGGTTCGGTTCGGTTTGATTTGGTTTGGTTTCATTGTGATACAAGAATTGAAAGATGCCTTAATTCTGCGGTTCTTAAACACAATTTTGAACCGTAAACCAAACCATCCGATACGTAAGCATTTTACAAGTTGCTTACATTTCTATCATAGGAAACCAAAAAGTTTTCGGTCAGTCACATTTTCTGGTACCTTTAGGGTTCCATCAAAAAGGTGACCTTTGTGTTTTTATTTTTCTTTGATCTTTCCGTAGAATATGAAGTAGTCCATCAAAATGTCTGAATTTAAGATTATATATACATAGAAATCTCATGATTCGTATAAAGCAAGTCTTGATTTCTAAATGACGTGTCAAATGTTACCCAAAATGTACTTGCTGAATGTCTAGAACTGTCATTAGGGACCAATACACGTACTCATATAACACGGTCGTAAAATTTGACTTGTAAATTCAGAGTTTGGTGTTGAATGGTATAGAGTTGAGGTACCAGATTTTATTTATTGGAACAAATGCACTAGAGCCTTGCTTATACGGTAAGCCAAGTCCTAGTCACTACAGTTCCACATGAGCCTGTTATTTTGCTCCCAATGTATCAAAGTTCAGTCTTACGACTGATATATTTATCTTGAATGGTAAATCGAGTGGCTTCCCACGGGGACCACAGAGCATAGTTTGAGAACTGCTGCCTTAGTTGTGTGGATGGTAAAGAAACATTCCGAGGATAGAGTAAAAAAGTGGAAGGGAAGAGGTGGAGAGGAGTGCTTTGTGTGGCTTACAATAGTGTATAAGCTACACTTCCGTTCAACACTTGAAATCAGTTGGCATTTCGGTGGCGAATATTTCCGGTAGCGCGGTTGGTTGGTTTTCATGTTTTTCTCGTTGTTGTTGTTACTGTTGTTGTTGTTGTTGTACTTAATAAGAAAGAATGAAACTAAAAAGGAATATACAATATACTGTATATACATACTTAGTATCTTATACCTTTTCTTTGAGTTTCTTTAAATTCACTTTGAGTAGTTAGTGTTGTAGTTGTACTTGTTGTTACTATTACTGTTGTCTGTCAAATCGATTTAAGCGTGTTCCAATAAGAGGAACAACAATAATAGCAACACAAAAAAACTTCTGACTGAAATCACTATACAAATCAACAAGGACAACAAACAAGTTATGTACAGTGTGTAGAATAATACACACTTTAAAGCATGAAATTAAAGCAAATTTGTTCATCTATCGTACTTTAAGGAATTCCAGTTTTATAGATGGATTCCATATGGCAATAGATTACATCAGATCAGATCAGATTGGATAGAAGAAGAGCGAAAACAAGTCACCATTTCAGTGTGGTCTCACTCGGATCTTTTGTAATATACAGTACAGTTGCAGATATTCCGGTAGTTTGGTGAGGGCATTTGATATACTTAGGTTTTCTGAACTCTAATATCTAATGAGTGTCATATTGTCCCTTGAGCTAGTGTTAAGGCTTGAGTTTGTCGGAGCTCCAAGGTAACCCGCAAAAATGGTCCGGTCCAAAACAGACACTAGTAATGTATGTTCTTGAAAGTTAATTTGCTTAAACTTTCTGCTATGCATGAATTTCGACTATATGGTAAAACTGAGTTATCTTAGCCTATGAAAGTGGGGGAAGCAGTTAACAAAATGGAGTGACTTCCTCCAGTAGAAGTACAATAGAAGTAGGGCAGACTGTTCAGATCTTCGAAGAAAGCAACATTTCCGAAGATGGTTTTTGTCTTCTTTTCATCAGTGCCTCATTAAGATTCCCATCTCCAATTGTATCATGTACTTGCTAGTGTAGTCCTTTGGCCTTTGTTGGTATTTTGGATTGGACTTTCTGCACATACTTATATATTTGTTCAGTGTATGCATGCTAATCTCTGACAAGGCAATCTCCATGGGCCTTCTCGGGAATTGGGTTTGTGAAAACCCATAAGGAATGTCAGCAAATGTTGTTAAATAAAATTTATGCCTATATATGTGTGTGAATGTATATAATAAGTATACGCACACTTGTGTTGGTTTTGTTGTTTTTTATTGTTATTAATATTTTATTTGCCTTTATTACGCCTCATTTTATTTTCATAGAATTTTCTTGTTGTCTTTTGCTTTACTTTTTTACTAATTTTTCTTTCCTGATTTTATATATTTTAACCTTTCTTTCATTTTTCTGTCTGTCGATTTGTTTTAGGCACGCAGCAGCAATATCAACAGCAACAATGGAGGAAAAGGAGCTAGAGAAATTGCGTTGTAAGTTTAACGTTGCATACTTTTGGGCCTTTTTGCTCATTGTATTTTTTTTATTTTTGGTTTGGGCACGGAGCAATGAGTGTTCTTACGTTAAATTAAGTTATAAATTTCAAGGTCACATACATTTCATTTTTGCCATTTTGAGGTTTCCTTTAAGCATTCATTCATTCTTCATTCATTTTCATTCTTCACATCTTCACATCTCCACATCTCCATGCCTCTTATACATTTATTTATTTTGTTTTTGTATTGCTTCATTTACCTTAGTGTAGTGTAGTAATTTGTTGTTGTTGTTGATACTTTTGCTGCCATTTTTGCTTTTGCTTTTTCATTTTTTTTTTTGTTTTTTCATCATTTTTCTTTTTAGCACATTTTGAGTCTCTTCACACTCTTTCTTCGTTATTATACGCTCTCATACTGTTTAAAGATTTTTTTTGGTCTTTGCCTAAAGTTATTTTCAGGGATTTCCATTTAGCTCTCTTATTTATTTTCGTGTTTGTTACACAAAAGCCACGCAAGCGAAAATTGCCTACCTTTTGTGCTTCTGTTCCTCTATTCAATCCTACAATTCTTGTATCCTGATGTTTCATTAAATTTAATGCAGTCAGCATGGCTGTCGTTGCCCTTCTGCCCTGCCCCTGTCCACGTCATCAAGAATCTTAATGCTAACTAATTGTTTCATTAAAATGATTTCGTCTTATGCCTTCATTTGCTCATTCTTTGCCTTCTAGCGAGGGCAAGTCAAAATGTTGTAAGGTAATTCCATCCATCAAAATTCACTCACAGTGTTATGTCACATGTTTCTCGTGTGAATAGCACCTTTGCGAGGAATTCATTCCAATATTGTTTGATTGTATAATCACTGATTGATTGTAAAAGGACTCTAATAATTATTAATTTCAGACAAAACAATGGTATATAATTCGTATATCGTTTATCATGGACTTCACCGGGAGAACTCTTTGCTCAAAGTACTTCGACGATCAGAAATTTTGACTGAAACACTTTTTATCAATAATCTTTTGTTATGGCAAACAGTCCATAGTGATTAGAAATGATTATTTCCGCACTGTTTCTATGAAATTTTAAAATAAAAACATTCCCATATAGACAAAAATCAAAATCCAAATATACAATACTTGTCATCAGAAGTATTTAGTTGCTAAGTCTGGAATTTGCCACCAGAAAGCAACTAATCCTTTTCTCTAAAAGATTTGATTTAGTTTTGGAATTTGGAATATCGAACTGAAAGATATTGACTGATAGATCAGAATAAATCGGTCAACTATAAACCATTTATTTTTTTGCACAACTTTTTCATTTGCTCTCGTACTTCGGAGTTTGGGGTACATTTTATTTAATTTTTCTTATTCAAGAATGTCTTCTTGATATCCTTATTCTTTTTCGGTTCTTTTCATTAAAATCAAGGTAAAACAATCCTAGTAATTTTATGTGTACTCGAAGAATAATTGCTTCTTTTTAATGTGTCATTTTGGTGTTAGAAAAAAAAGAAGAAAATCTGAGGTTCTTTACACCGCGATGGATGGAGAGAATGAAGGAAGGGTCAGTGTCTGCTTTGAACCCAAAGAAAATTGTAATAAAAAATTTTAAAGACCAAATAAATTACAATAAAAAGAAACAAAAAAAAAAAAAAAAAAAACAAACAAAAAAGAAAAACACTTTGGCATGTTTTCCTTTCAAATCCCTTTCTTCATTAGCTTCTTTTACTTTGGTTTGTTATCATGGGCGTATCCAGCTTTTGACTTAGGGGGAATCAAAATCTGGAATTTCTTATACATACTATTACGTATATAATTGTTTAAATCTTGAGTTCGTTGTTCCAAATGGAAGCAAGTTGCAGGGAGGAGTAACTTCTGTCCACTCTATCCCCCTCTATCCTCACGGTCAGCCATTGTTTGTTTTTAAATACTCATAATAATGAAGTTTTGTATTTGTTGCCAATTTTGTTTGTCGCAAACAATGACGTCATGACATCACACTTAATATACACAGGCAGGCATAACACATAAGTAAATGAGTGAGAGGCATTAAGAGAGTGAAAGAGAGAGAGAGCGAGACAGTGAGACAGAAGGAGAAATAAAAAAAATGAGTAAGTGAACGGCGCCAATTCAGTTTAAACAGACTGATTGCCCTAGAAAGTATGCTATGAAGTAGCAACAAGAAACAAGTAACGCACCAAAACCCACAAAGAAAACATAAGTATAACGAGGGGGACCTGTGAGGAGAAGCTGCCTCCTAGTGCTACACTGCAACCATACTTAATAGTAAATGTTAAATGTTGAGTTATTTATACATAGGAAATTCCTGATTTGTGCCCCCTCGACTAAAAACTGGGCACGTCCATGTGATAAAGTATTTATATATACATATATATGTATGTATGTACATATATGTAGTATATAACATATATGTGAATGTAATTTTTTATATGTGCATGGCTGTGTCATTATGTGTAAGTCTCCATACTAAACCTACTAAGAAATATTCTCAGACAGTGCGACTCGTGTTCCATAAAAACTCAAATCATGATGAAGGAAAAATTACACGCACACCCATGTGTGCAAAACATTTTCTATGGCGGCTTCCTTCTCACACGTATATTGTCATTCCATTTATTCTTTTCCATTTAATTCTTTTTAAAATTGATCAACAATTTTGGGTGTTTCAATTCTATTAAAAACATTCAAGTGTTGATCGTATTTAGTTCTTTACTTAATTCATTCGCTTTGCTATCATGTAAACTAATGAATTAATGCACAACAACACATATAATGTTTAAATCTACTTGCTTAGATACTTATATTACTTATGTATACAAACGAAAGACATCGGAAAAGTTTAAAGCATCAACATGTAATATATAATAAATGAGCAGATGGTTTTATCGTTTTAAATAAACAATAGCACATTTCAAATAAGTGAAAGATGTCTACAAAGAATTTTTCAAGACAGTATTTGGTTTAAACATATAGAGGGGGCCTCTATGCAATAGTAGTCTCAGAACACTTATACTCTTACGTAGGATAATCCATCTTTGTCGCAACCATATACAGCTTCTTTCATGGATAATTAGGACCTGATTTTAAACTTATTAAAAATAGCAGAACCAATATACATAATTTGGATTTATGTTGAGACTGAAACCTTTTCAGGTAACTCATTTTATGTATGGATATTTTGTATGCCATTTTTGGTAGTACTTCTTGTTTATGTTTATATTTGTGTTCCAAAAATATCGTCTTAGATTTATCATACAATAAAAAGAATGCATCGTCATCATCATTTGTTGATTCATTTTAATGTCTTCATTTAGCTGGAAAAGTATGAAATAAATACATGTGATTTTTTTTTCACTTTGAACTATTTTTCACTTTTACAACATTTTCACTTAAATTTTATCGATTCGAAATTTCTTCTATCATTTCAGTTTTCAACCACAAACAAATCTGCATTCTTTCTAGAAAGTTTATATTCTAATTTGGTGACTTATTCGACTCGGTAGCTCTCTCAATCTTGCCGCTATAATATAAAAAAATAAAATATAAATAATATAAATATAAGCTATAATAATTCCCTCCTACACGTTTGGTATTCAACTTTGGGGTCTAGCTGCAAAGTCCACAATAAATCGCATTAAATCCCTTCTGCAGATCTCAGATATTCCTTGGCATCCTATCAATCATAAAGCAAATAAATTGCCACACTAGTCGATACCATGATGCTTTACTAGCACATACCAATCCTCTTGCTGTAGCACTTAACTCGAGTGATTATCTTAGAAGGTTCAAAAAGGTTCCATCCTACGGATCTACGTCATAGCTTTCCTAATTAAGTATACATTATATAGGTATATATTATCTAACCTAGTTATGTTACTCTCTGTCAAAGTCATTAAATACAATGTATGGCGCGGATAGTAATCTGATGAGTGACAGGTTAATACATCAATGAAGATAATTGTATTGTTAAATTTTTTTTTTTTGTTTCGTTTAAGACCTTACTCACATAGGCTTCTTCTTATTAGCCTTTCATCTTTGGTGTATTGTAGGATAGCTTTAGGAAATAAATTTCCTTATAAACTTCAAAACTCTAGATTCTTCTGAAATCAAGTAAGCTATTGAATCCCCAGTTGCTCTATTTGAAACTTTTACTAGACCGCGAAAAGAACGTTAGCGATTTTTTTCGAAATCGACTTTTTGCTGGAAATTTTTTGTAAAACTACTAACTCACCAGCTGCAGAAATATTATATTATCATTGTGTCAGAGATATACGCATTTCAATTTTATAATAAGTGACATAGAACTTTTTTGCGTTACCATGAAAAAAAACAGAAAGAATGGTATCTTTGACTAAGCCGAAGATGTAATACTCTTCACGCAGCCCCTAGAAAATTTTATCTGGGAGCTATACAATCCAGTAATCTTAGGTTCTTGAAACTTACATGGTTGGTGAATATAAAAAAACAAGAAACTTATTGTGTACAAATTTCATGATGATAGTATAAAAAAAAGATTTCATTAATTTAAATGGAGGTTTGTATGGGACGTACCCATCCTGGTAGCCCTGGGATCTTGAAATTTACAAACTCATAATGTCTCAATTTCAGTTCGATCGAAGCATCAATCAAAAAGTTTTTCTAATAAGAACAATAATTTGACCTTGTGGTTTGAAAGGGAAAAATTAGTTAATTTGTTAGCGTGAATGGAATCAAAATTTTTAAACTCCCTGCTGAGGCTGTTATGGCGCAAACGACTTCAACTTTTAATTCCAACTAGAGCTTTAGAAATTTTCAAGATTTTTGAATAATTTTGAATATATAATAATAATGACTAACAACTGAAAATAAAATCTTTAAAGTGCCAATTCGAAATGGAAAAAGTCACCCTACAAACATCTTCTTAAGAAACTGGGATGATTTTTCTAATACTCGCTTGTTATATTTGTCTTGAAATCATTTTCAAATGGATTTTCAAAAAAATTAAATTACAAATATGTTCTTAGGTACTTGAAATGATATTTGTCAGGATATGCAGAAACAAAAAAGTTTTTCTAATAAGAATATATATGAATTTGAGTAGGGGGTTTGTATGAGAGGTGTTCTGATTTGGCTGATTCCGACAAATGTGCTGCGTATGGTAAAAAGAAAGCTTCTTACAAAAATTTAGATCTCTAGCTCAAAAACTGAGGGACTGGTTCGTGTATAGACGGACAAGCGGACAGAAAGACGAACATGGCTAGAGCAATTCGTCCCGTCACACTGATCAAGAATATATATACTTTATAAGGTCTACGATGTCTCCTTCTTTGAATCTCGAACATTATGACAAACTTATAACACTAGTCACTATGTGAAGAGAATAAAAAATCAACTATCAATGTAGATAAATTAATAAAGTGATCTCCGTCTGTTTCTATGCAAACTTATTTTTCAGTTTTTATGCCAGTTAACTGAAATTTGGAATAGGTGATGCCTGTATTTCCATAATATTTTATTCAACATCACGATGGATGACCCACATCTCAGGTCTGTGGCCAAGAAGGACTTTCAATTCCTCAAGAAGAGGGCCAGAGCGTAAAAAAAGTAAAGTTAATCATTTTACTATTGGGTTAATCCCGCGTCCTAGTCTCCTGTGCAAACTGTTTACTAGTGATATTCCAATGCCAAACGATGAGAATACTGAAGCTGCCACGTATGTAACACTAGCTGCTGCCTCTCAAATAGCTTGTGACGAATTCGAAACTATGTTGAAGCAATAGAACATTAGAATAAAAAGTGTGAAATCACAGCACTTTTGTTTTTTATCGTTGCGCTATAAATCCTGTCACTAGCTCTTTTAACTTTGAATGGCATTCAAATCAAATAGAAATCATTTGTTAAAGACTGGGGCATGAATTTGGATCCAATTGGCGATTGTTGTTTTGTTTATTATCTTATATTCAAGGATCTCTTGTTAGTTATAAGTATTCAGCTTTTATACGAAATGAATTGTTGCGATAGGTTAGTTAGAGAGAAAAAGAAGCAATAAAAATAATTCGCAATTTGCATGGGCTACTTGTTTAGTTAATTTTTTGAGTTTCGACTACACAACCAATAGGCAATTGGTATCATCAAGCTACATGTGAAACTAAGCTGCAAAAGCTTCGATGGCTGCCAATATTATGCTGTATAAGAACATAGTTATACCATCCAAAATGCTGCAAAATCTATGGTTAATCGAGTTCAGGCTAGGCAGAATAAAACTCTTCTGCATATCACTGGTATGTCAAATGGCATCCTTTCTGTAAACGGGCAAATTATCTGATACACCAGTTGTTACAATGACGCTCTTAATGTATATGATAATCCTTTTGTCATAGCCCTTACTGTAAAATTAAGTGATCAAGAAGGATCTACGAGATAGATTTATAAATTAAGAAAGTATCATGTATGTTCTATTAATGATTGATTGAAATTTTTAAATAAAATGAAATAAAAATACAAAGTACGGAGTTCATCATTTGAATCGAGAAGAGTCACATTCTATTTGGGTTCTATCGAAATATTGACTTGTTATACCTATCACCTTGGCTCGACATTTGCAATGCATAGAAAAGCCTATCTATTTCTCTGGCCAACGTGTCTACGCAGTTTCAGTTTTTAAGCTATAGAATCTGGTACAAATTAGTTTTAATGTTATCAGAGCATCTATAACATAAAATTATACATACCTACATAGCCTGCATACAATAATCAATTAAAAATCATCAGACATGTACGCTTTGATAGACGGTAGTAATAAGTTTCAGTTCTTAGTACATAGTATGTACTTGCTAAATGTTTCAGTCCTTTTTTCCATTAGTTTTCCCGCCTCAGTCCATTGGTGCATTTGAGAATGAGATTTCTAAGTAAGTATAGATTTAAGATGAGGTCCAAGTTGACAATATTGTCAATATTGTCAGAGATATTGTGATGGTACGGAAGTCATTTTTAATAAGAGAACTTTTTGCTTTTGATAATTTCTTTACTTGAATCGGCTTTATTTTATTGAGTCTGAAATATGGTAATTAATGTTATCTTATGCATGATAAACAAGTAACCAACTCTTCTAATTATATTATACAGTGTGTATTTGTGTTCTTACGTACATATATATATAATAAACTTATTTAGTATGTATATATTGTAATATCCTTGTTACAATACCAGACATCCTTTCATTCGTCTTTCCTTTTTTGCCTATCTGTATATAATTGATGTCGATTCTGTGCAGAAAGAAAGTTCTTTTTGTCATTAAGTAAGATATTTATTTTTGCCTATTACAATACCTTACACTCAAATTGTCTGTTAGGTATAAATATTTTGGCATGATGTTTGTAACGCCTCTTAAATGGGGACAACGAAGATCACAGAAAATGGACAATATTATTGGTAATTTTTCTTCTATTTAGATGAATTATAGTCTTTAGTTTAGTAAGTATTACTGGAATGAATTAAAGGGGAGTACATTTTTCTTATCGCAACCCATGCATGTACCTTTCTTGGCATTTCTTATATTGTTGAAAAATGTTTCGGCGTAACTGAAGTTTAGTTCACTTTCATGTTCTGCCATGTTATTATTGTATTTTATCTTCTTTAAGTTTTCCTTTTTATTCTACTTTTTGTACTTCTTTTTCTTCTTATTATTCCTTACTCAATTTGAATTTACTTCTTCTTTCTTTATTGAACGAGTAAATACGAGTATATATATATATATATATAGTTTTGTTCATTTCGTTCGACTTTTGACATTTTGTGACACAATTTATTACAATCTTCACATGACCCTGCAAATAGGCTTCTGAGGTCAAATATTTTGTGCTATTAGTAGCAACAATGTTAGCAGCAGCTCAACACCCTCTTCAGCCTAAAGATACTTTTGTAGAGTATCATTATTCCATGACATTTTTCTCATTTATAATTATTTCATTTCTATTTACTTTCTTTCTTTCTTTTTTTTTTTCTTAACTAAATTTTTGGTTTCAATTTTGATTTTATTTAATTTTTTTGTTTTTGTTTTTTATGAAACATTAATAAAAACTAATTAGTTTAATAAGAAACCAGTGGGCGATGGTGCTGTATACGAGTATAGTAAGTAGGGGAACAGGTTCCAGTTCAGTCATAAGGGTCATCACCACATTGGGTCATTTTTTTTTTGTATTTGGTTTCGTTTTTTTATTTGCTAAAATTTCCATAAAATAAAAAGATGCAAACAGAAATAAAATACAAGAGCAGAAAAGAATAGAATAGGATAGAAGAGAGAAGTCCTTCATAGTTCATTAAAGGCAAAAGTAAAGTAAAAAAAGTAAAAAATTAAAATGACAAAAATGAAAAACTAAATTAAAGGAAAATTTTTATAAAAAAGAAATCATAAACCATAAAGAAAGGTATCTTCGACTATAGCAAAGATGTAATACTCTTCACGCACCTCCAAAAAAAGTTTATTGCATATGAGCTATGCGATCCAGTAATCCTAGGATCTTGAAATTTACTTGCTTGATGAATATGTTTCACTTATGTTGTTCAAATTTTTAGAATATAGAACAAAAAGCAAAGCAGTTTTTCTTATAAATAATTTGAGTTCAAGGGGCTTGATTGAGAGGTACCACTCTTGATAGTCTGACGGTCTTGAAATTTGAGTGGCTTCCAGTTTTTAAATTTCACTTTGATACAATAGCACAAAAATCAAAAGAAGTTTTTCTATTAAGAATATGAATTTGAGTTGGAGGATCGTATGGGAAGTACGCCTCCCAGTGGTCCCATTCGGATGATTCTCACAATGTGCAACGTATGGTAAAAAGAAAGCTTCGTGCAAAAACTGTGACACTAGTTTGCATACATACCGACAGACAGACAGATAGACGGTTATGGCTAGATCAACTCGTCTTGTCGCGCTGATCAAAAATATATATACTTTATGTGGTCTAAGATGTCTTCATGACAAACTTATAATACTATTCACTATTTGAAAAGTATAGAAAGTTAAGTAAATTTCAAAGAACCAAAGCGTTGTGGTGTGTGTCACAACTACTTGGAGCATTGAACAGTTTGTAACTTTTCAAGTATTATTAAGGTTCTATTAAGAAAACTTTGGGCTATTTCATTTAGATATTTATATATGGGTTCTACTTCTTCTACTTCTACTGAATAAAACAATCAATATCAGTCAATCATATTGAAGCTGTGTTAATATTTCCCTTACATTCAATGCCTTAAGTATTTTAGATATTTTTTTATCTTCTGTCCACAATACATGAAGCAAAGTCTTTATGATAGAACATAACCAATGTTACATACCGAGCCAAAAAATCATTTTTATTTCGATCGAACAACTAAAAAAGCATTCTGAATCGTTGGCGCTTTATTCAAAAATGTCTGAATGATGAATTTTTGTTTTAAATTGTAAACACAGTACTTGCTGATATCTTTAAGGTGTCACCTATCTCATGTAATTTCACTTACGGGTGGTTCCTTCAATATTTTTGGTATTTTTTATAATATATTTTCGGAACAACTGCCGAATTTGGATGAACAGAAAGTTCAGGGTTATCGGTGGTCATATGACCATGTTTAAACACCAACAATTGACATCATTCATTACATTATGATAGAGCATCAGAGTCCTTAGAACACTCGCCTATTCAAAAAATATCTTTTAATCGAAAATAAAATTTTTCCATTGTTTTGAAAATTTCGAAAATGAGATCACTAAAACAATTGTAATTTTTAAACTAATTGTTAAAATTCCATAAATAAATTCTGTGCATGTTTGATTTGAAGGATTCTACTATCCTGTGTTATCGGTTTTTTACAGCCTTGTTGTCAGATATGTATGTGTTATGCCGGAGACTGATATGATTTAAACCAACTGATGCTACTTAACACCTAAAATAGTTTATAGTTTTACATTAATACAATTTAATGTTATTTAGAGGGGCGAATTCCTCATTTTCAAATACTAAGGGAAAATGGTTGACGACAAGAAACTGAAATTTTTCAAAATACAATTTGAAACCAAAAATTTATAAAATAATATAAACTTGGCAAGAAAACACAAGCATTGCAAATCAATGCGAAGCGCATTGCATAAGTAAATGCGATGTATACAGAACCATATATGTATATACATATAAATGTACATAGGACTCTGCCTGGGTCCTAACTACTAGTGATTGCTTGCTTTTCATTCACGTTCTGTCACTAATAAATTTTAAGTCACTTTTAAACCGTCGCACGTCGCATCTATACATGTACCATGTACACATACACACACATATCTATATATATCTATATATATATATATATATACATGATTACGTGTGAGTGTGTGTGTATCTGCGGTGTGTGCTTGTACCATTTTTATGGCCATAATAAAATAGCAACAGCACGACATGCGATGCAGGTGCTTCCTGCCGCGTGGCAACAACTAAAACTCAAAACATCAAGTCAAAGACATGCCAAGTTTTCTGCTTTATAAAAAACCAAATACACAATAACACAAAAACCCAAAAGGCTCATGATGAGTCTAGCTGGTTAGAGAAATTAAAAGGTCTTATGCAAGAGCGGAGAGAGTAGGGAAAGCTGAAAGTACAAGTGTACATACAATGTTTGTACATTCAAGTATTGTATTTATTGTATTTCAATATTTGGCAGGTACTTTGTCGTCATCGTCATCTCTGCTGTTGACATGTATAGGCGCATTTTCCTAGGGGCAAGGTCTTGAACATAAATGGGTCTCCGAATGTAATCTAAATTCGAAGAAAACCAGAAGAGACACTCAGATATGCTGATTTCTATCATTTTCTCATTATATATAGATGTCCGGATATTTTTTGCAGGTATTAACTATTTACATGGGGTCAGGGGTTCCGAAATTCTGTTTTACCCAGGAACCATGCAAGTCAAAATGTTTGATAAGAGACAGATAGAGAGCTAGAGAGAGAGGGAGAAAAAGATACAGACGTACTAAGCTTTAAATTAATATTTATCGAATTTTACTATTAGATATTTTATATAAGAAGCTATAAAGAGAATTGGAAATGATCTCATGAAATTATGAAGGAGCATTCACAAATCTAAGTAAAGGGTCTAACTATTATCTATCCATTGTATCAATAAATTAAGAAATTTTTGAATTTAGGATTTCAAATTCTTAATATTCTACAATTTTGTGATTTGAACATTATTCAAATTATAGATATTTTAATAACCATTAAGGCATTACGATTGCCGGCATTTTCTTTCATTGCATTATTACATTACATGAGTTCCATTGAATTGGATGTGGATCAGCTGTTTATCTCTAATTGCCTCAGCTGTCGCCAATACTTCTTTATGGCAAAAAAAGAAAAGAAAAATGGCGCCTGCGCTATATTTTATTGGAATACAATTGTCATATGTGATGATGATGATGATGATGGTGATGAAGATGATGATGGTGATGATGAATATGATGATGACAATGACAAAAAACATCGCATCGCAGCTCAATGTACCGCCTCCTTCCAGTTTTCCAAGTTTTCGATTCGATATTAACTGAACATATGACTACAACGTAGAGAGAGAGAGAGAGAGAGAGAGTTACAGTTAAACTGCTTGACAGGGTGAAATGGAGAGCGCACTCTCTCTCATATTGGGTAGTTAGTAAATGAATTCAGTGCTCAATTGCTGTTGTAGTTGGGTAAGGTGCAGTTATAGCTGAACAGGTGCGCTAGTTTGGTTAACCTTCGGTCCACCTCTCTTGTAAAAACATCTGATAATTATGATGATATTTAGCTTAAATTAAAACAAATTTTGACGTTTAAGTTATCGCCTATTCATCATCACCAATCATTTCAAATACAAAGCTCTATGAACCTTAGGTTTGGTCCGCTCCTGATTGTTTAAGGAAAATGAAAAAAGAACAAAAAGGAATGAAGAAAATGCAAGAAAAAAACCAGCGAGTAAATAAACGAAAGAACTAACCAGCGAACCAACGAATAAAAGAACGAACGAACGAACGCAAAAGAACGAATGAATACAAAACGGGGCATGCAAAAAAAACAAAAACAAGAAATGAACAAATACTGTGGATTCAGAGGCTTGATGATGTTGATGATGATGATGATGATGGCATGATGATGATGACAGCTGCGCCGCCATGAAGTCGTTGAAATTTGGCACTCGGCAGTTTTAGTATCGAGCAAACTGTGCAAAGTAAAAGCAGCAACAGCAGCAGCACCACCAGCAGCATTAAAAGTTTTGAAAACCCAATAAATAATAATATATAACAACAACAAATCAGACAAAAAACCAGGCAACTTAAAACCCAAAGAAGATAAGACAAAGTCAAAAGTAAAGTTAAGAAACACCGGTGTCCATTTTTGGTGACAAAAGTGTAAAATTTAAATGATTTAAAGAGAGAAACTGAGCTCAAAATATTTCCTACATATAGGCATATAAAGAGAAGGAGAGTCAGACAGACACAGAAAGATAGAGAGGAGAGAGAGACAGAGGGGAATAAAGAGAGAAAAAAGTAATCGGACAGACAACTTCAACCGGCTGATTGAGAGAAGAGTCATAAAAAGTTATAGCCATCAAAAACCCTTTGTGGTTGTCCCATAAGCAAAGATTCACAGTCGCTGTGGCGCCACAGCGTGAGCGAAAACTTATTTACAACCACAACCATAATCTTTACAACAAAAAATACAACAACAACAATAACAATAATAAAATCATCGTTTCATCATATATTACTGCAGTTTATTGGGTCAAAAATCAAAGACCAAAAGTGAAACAAATCGAAATCGTTGCGCCAAAAAGTGGTCAACACATAAAATGATTAAAACAATTTAAAAACATAAAAATACAAAACAAAAGCAATACCAATAAACAAAAAGAAAGAAAGAAATCATTGAAAATTCATTAAAAGTTTCTTTGCACAACAACAAAAAATAAAAAAAATTAATAAAATAAATAAATAAAATAAAGTAAAATTGCAAAAAAGACCCCATTTAACTTAAATGAAATAACAATAGTGATAATAACAACAAAGCTAGATACAAACACACACAGACATTTAATATACGTTTACATATATGCACATACACCTATATACATACACGAGACTCAACTCAACTCAACTCAACTCAACTAAAGTCAAGTCAAGTCAGGCCAAGCCAGCTCAACTTATAGACACAGTTTTGTTCTTTCTATTCTATTTTATACGATTAGATTCGATTCTATATAAAGTTCAGTTTTTGTGTTTCGCATAAAAAAATCAATATCCGTCTAAAGTTTATTTCGGTTTCAAGTACAAAATTAACTCCTAAAAGTATGCAATGCAACGATTTCAATCGATTGTCTCATGTCCAAATCAAATGACTTCAACAACTACTATTTTACTAACAATAATAGCAACAATAACACCAAAAATAACAGCATCAACAACTACAACAACAACAACAACATCAAAAACAACTCGAAATAATAATAACAACAACAACAAATTATATTAAAAAAAAAAAAAATCGTATATATAAAAAAAATTGACAATACAAAGAAAAGACACCAAAAAAAAAAAACCAATCAAATAAATTTTAAAATTTCCCATAAAGACAAGAAATTTACAAAAAAAAAAAACAAAATTAATAAAGACAAATACAAATAAAATAAAATTTAATTCAATTAAATTAATTGCTTACGCTCTTGATTAATAATTTTACTAATAATATTTTTTTTTTCTTCTAATTTTTGAACAAAACATATAAAAGGAATTTCTAAAAATTCAGCTGAAAGTGTCCATTTTGTGTTTAGTATTAAGAGAGATGAATAAATAAATTTTTAAATATAAATAAATAAATTATATATACAAACAAATTATAACATTTTTTTTTTTTAAATCAATTATTGCTTAAGAAAGCCAAAAACGAACAAAACCAAAAAAATAAATAAATATATATATATTATACAAAAATAAAACTAAATTGCTTTGTGCTACGCCATCCATAGTTTTTTATTGCAACAAACAAATAAACAAAATTTAACATTTAAAAAATTAACACAACATTAAGAACACAAAACAAATTTACAATATTCGAAAAGAAAAATAGAAAAAGCGAAAAATTTAAAATAATTTCAATAAAAGAGAAATTCACAAGCAATATACTTACATGTAGATTAGTTAATCTATGAACTCATTCTTAATTAAATAAATTAAATTAATACAATAGAAATAACATTCTTTTCTGGTAAGTTGTAATAAAATTTAAATCAATTCAAATAAATTCCATTAATTTATTATTTGGATAAGTGAGTGTGTGTGATTGATTAAGTGAATTGTGTATTGTATGCACATTATATATTTTAAAGTTTATAGAGTCTTAACCTAAAATAATGGACAAGGACGGTGTGGTATGGAATGAGATGTATGATTGGGGTGGCGAGGTGTTTCACATGAGCATCTCTTTTTAGGCATTTGGTCAGCTGCTATTTGAAGAACATAGAAAATGAACGAATGAACAACGAGCAAATGAACTAAGCAAATTTGAGCCATCAAAGGTTGGAATGAAGCGTTTGGGATAGAGATTCAGAGAAAGAGAGAGGGAGAGAGAAACAGAGACAGAGACAAAGGGTGAGAGTTATAAATATTGAGAGAACTAAAAATGTTAAGCTCAGCTGTTATTTCATGAAAAAAAAGGGGGCAAAAAATAGTATAACAGCCGGTCGAAAAGCAACAATAAAATGTCTCTCAGGCATGTAACAGAGTATGTGAGACTAAGAAAGATAGAGAGTAATGAGAGAGCATGAACATGACTGCCAATATTGAAAGTGGGTAGAAGAGAAAGAATGTGGTAACTGCTACTAATGCTGAGGGCCATGTGCTGTTAAAAAACAGCTGATAGCACATGTGCATGGAAGCCATATATAGATACTGAGAGATAGAGAGAGAGAGAGAGAGAGGCAAAACAAAAACACACACATTCTTAGTTAGTGTGAGATAAAGAGGGAGAGAGAGAAAGAGAGAGAGAGAGTGACTTGGTAAGTGAGTAAGTGTAAAAAAAATGCTTTAGTGTTGAAGTGTTCAAGAGATGTTCAAGGTGTGATGAGAGTAATTTCACATATGAGAACAAAGCAAGTAACCGGCTTAAAGAATTTCCACTAGTTACCGGCATTTCCTTTGGGTTCTATTGGATTACAGAATTTGCTAAATTTCCTTAAATTAATGACAATTTAATATGTTATATTCCCTAGATTTTATAAATGGCATATTTGGTGTGTTCCAATCAAATTTTAATATTTCATCATAATCAGTCGGTAGCCTCACATTTCGGTAAAAGGTTTCTAAATCTTATAAAAATCTAATTGGAACTATGTAAAAGGGAAAGAGAGAAGATCCTTTTAAGTAGATGAACCGTATTTTTCAACTAATCTATAATCAGACCGATTAGATCATGTATCTCGAAAACTGTATACTTATGTACATATATGAAACCTATTTTATAAAAGAAATCAGATCTCGTCTCTAGGTTTCAGCCTAGCAGTTTTTTTTTTGGGTATTAAAGGTATCAATGTTAAATGTTCGATATTTTATCATTCAGATCTGTTGATCAATTCTATTAGTTTTCACTTAAATAACTGCAATTTTTCTATATATCATAACTTTTCTTTGGTTTTGAATATACAATATGTATGTATGTATTATGTACCATATGATATTTTTATGTAGGTATCACTTACAGGTTTTGGAGATTGCGTAATACATAAGTCAATTGACTTTCCATATGTTTGTCTGTTTCTGGTGTCTGTCTCTCTGTATGGCTAGTACGGGTATTTTCATATGGCCATGCATGTGTTGTTCTCAGTTGCTTTTCTATTCGGCTTAGTTTTTTTTTTTTTTTTTTTTTTTGTACTAGTTTTTCCAGTCTTTCTAAATGTGGCATCTTCGGCTTTAGATACTTCGTTCATTCGGTAATTTATTCGTGTGTCCTTTCGCTTGCATTCGTGCGCATCTTCGTTTGCCTTAGACAGCGGCATAATTGGAACCATTCGTTCATTCGTTGGTTCATTTTGTTTTTATTTGTTTAAAAGCAATTTTATCTAAACTGATGTCTTCAGTTCCTTTGAGAATCTTGTGCAGTTTACTACGGTAAAATAAAGAGTTTTTGTTCCAATAAAAATATACATCAATAAAATAAAAAAAAAAATAAATAAATAAATATATATAGGCAACCAACCAATTGTCATCAGTATTTTCGGACATATTCAACAGTTCCAAAAACCAGGAAGGAAAAACCTATAACAGAATAAATACAACAGAAAAATAAAACAAAAAAAAAAAAAAACTAAAGAAAAGATCAAAACCACAGGTGAATTATAAATCAGAACTTCTTTCTCCTTTTACATCAATGTGTTCAATCATTTGATCCTCACAATTCCTTTTGGCCGCCAAATTTTAATATTATAGATTTATAAACAAAAATCTTTGGCATAAGTTTTCCCATTTGAAGTTATTAAAATTTACCTCAAAGAATTATATGGAGAAATTTGTTAATTTTTAAATTCTGGATTTACAATTAAAATACAAGATTAAATAATGGATAACATAATTGTGGTAGATTAGATTAGAAAAGGGCGGGCGTAAATCATCTATTAGCTAGATCTTCACTTGGGACAATTACAACATAATCTATCATAATAAAGTTGGGTACATAATGAAAATTTATTATAATTCGTTTAAAAAATGAACTAGATAAACCAAAGACTTCCAAGGGGATGAAAGTTATCATTCCGATTTACTTGATTGTTTCTGTTATCTTGATTATTTTAGACTCACAAAGTGTGTATTGCAAATCTTTAATTGAAATCATAAGAACGAACAAAGGGAACTTATAAAGTATAAATTCCTATTAAAATGCTTAACTTTCTATTTGTGAAACTCAATTGTGGAGACGGAAATTTCTTCTTATCGTGACATAATATATATTAATTATTGAAATGTATACATTTTTTTTTTTGCAGTACTTGATAAATAGATAACGAACGATATGAGTTAGTTTTTTAGTTAGATTTTTTTAACAATATACCCAAAACTATACAGTATAAGCCTGGAAAGTTTGTGGCTAATTGTGAGAAATTGAAAGAGAAATTTTGTGGATTATTTGAAAACATTTGCAGTGTATGCTCATAATACTTTCAGCACCATTTTGCTTCCTTTGCTTTTGTTTTGTTTTTAGCTCATGCTGCAGATTTGTAGAATCAGTCGAATCAGACCTCTAAGAGGGGTACGTAATAAACAAATCCAAATTCAAATTCATATTGTTATTAGAAGACATCTTTAATCGAACTGAACTTTGAATACAATAAGGGTCTGACCCATATTCACCAAACTTGTCAATTTCAAGATACTAGGATTACTGAATCGCATAACTCCCATACAAATATTGCGGTATCAATATAAAAAAGCAGCATGTATGATTCTACTCTAAACATAAGACAAATCAATATTCTAGGGTATGCGTGAAGAGTATTTAGGTCGACGAACTGAGAAGTATACCATAGGCATGGCTCAAGTCAATAGTGCCAATTATGGAATGGGAATTCTTTATGGATTGAATAATTGGGATCAGAGTAGTTTTATGACATCGCACAATATTGATCTAAAACCTTCGACTGATGCCATCAGTCCTTAAGTCTGATTCTGTATTAAGGATAATCATCAGGTTGCTTAAACTGATATAATTGATGGATAATTATTCTTTTGAACTCTTCGATCAATCTATTGATTTATAATGAAATTTTTGGCTTGCATTCCAAAAACTGTATCCGACTGCAAGGTATTGTATTAAGTTGTTTAATATTTTAATGCTGACAAAGGAAGGGCAGAGTCCCCATAAGTTCAGTTTTTCTTTATGTAACATTCAGGAATAGTGCAGTCATATGATACTTTTCGCAGTCCAGTCTTGTATCATATATAACGCACGAATATTTTCTTAAACACATGTGTATATCCTATCCATTGCTAATGGTATAATGATGAGAACATAAATCCTGTCTGATTCCACTGCCAAACTGACCTGAAAGATTCTAATATCAAAAAAAGGTCTAGCAACCGAGTATGGGAGGTTTAACTCTTCGACCTATGTGTGTGAAACTAGTAACTGCCATAAAAACATCACAAAAGCCTCGGATAGAAATTCAAAACGTTGACGCAGCAACAACGGACCGTGTGGTCATATGGAGATCCCACGTTTAGTAGGGCAAATCTCATAAAGAGCCAAAAATTGGGTCGATCAAATAAATATGTACATACATATTTATGTTTGTACTATATTGGTGGCATATAAATCATTTTAAAATTTCGCAATGTTTTTTTTTTCTTGTTTTTCTCCAAACTTAATTGAAAGTTTGGAACATACATATATATATATATATATATGATTTTGAAAACGGAATAATTGGCTTATAGCATATGAAAAGTTTCAAAACAATTAAATCATTTGAATTTTACATAAAAAGTGTGCTTCCCAAAAGAGTCATTGATGCCATGTTTTTAAGCACTTCAAATGAAATATTATGAAATTTTCTTAAGACATCGTACCACTATACGAGTTTGTTAGAGTTGATTTGCCGCTGGTCGAAGAAGTCTGATGAAATGCTTGTCCTGACACTAACAAATAACAAAAAAAGCAACAAACAACCGAACAAACGGACGAACAAAAAAAAAAAAGACACGAAAGGATGTTGATGATGAAAGGAAAGGTTCAAAGGAAAAGGAAGATGGCATCAAACGAAGTTCGAAACCAACAAATCAGCGAACGCGATGCGGATGGTTTGAACTGGAATGATTGCCTCGCCGTCAACATCGGCGACACTGGTGGCGCCACAGAAATATGACTCCATATGGCACGATGTCAAGTCCTCACGATTCGATGCGATGCGATACGACACGACTTGGACTTGACTCAACCTAAATGCGACCCAACATCCGGCTTTTTGTATGCGGCTTGACTAACATAACATATATTATTTTAATGTATCTGTATGCAGAGATATATGCATGTATGTATGTATGGAATGTAGGTAGATAGATAGATAGATAGATGCATAGAAATGGGAAAGGGAAAGGGAAGTGGGCTGGTGATTGGGCGAGGCATAGCTTTCATTTCTTTTGCTTTTGCTGTTGTTATGGACAATAGCAGCTGTTTCGGCTGCTTGACTATTTCCATTTTGAGTTGGCCAAATGCCAATCAACAGCCGTTTAGTACTCGTGATACATGGTGTCAGCGCAAAAGCTTAAATATTATAGAATGAAATTGGAAAACTGGAAAATCAAAACTGGAATTTGTAATGCCTTCGTCGTCATCGGCATTGGCATCGGCACCAGAATAGGCGATGATGGTAAAAATCAAAGGCAACTCGGTTTGCTTGTTTCACTTAAGCACGAACAACAGCAGCAGAAGCAGCCACCAACAAGGATACAAACATTAAAGTTCCGTACAAACTTCGTGGTTGTTTTAAAAATATAATTTTGTGTTTTTTTTTTTTTTTTTTTTTTTTTGGTAATTTTAGTCAACCGACGACATAGACGCGTTTTCAAAAAGGGATCGCATATACCAAAATACTAACATCATAGTAATTTGTTGCCTACATCGGATTGACTTCAACTTTAAAAACTTTTAATTATTTAGTTGGGTCGCAATTCTGTATTGCCCGGGCCCCGGAGTCCCCGCTACTGTCAATGCTGCCGATGTTGCTGCATTGACATTTGGTCGTTCGTTCGCTCAATCGTTTTCTCCTCCATCTTCGTCTTCGTCGTTTCAATTTTGTTTCGTTTCATTTCGTTCGCTTCGTTCGCTTCGTTTGTTCGTTTCTTCGAATCGCTTCGTTTCGCTTCGCTTCGGCTCGCTTAACTTCACTTCGTGTCATTCGCAGTCACTTGTCTGTGCTGCAGATGCTTTCGAGTTATTCACGTTGTGGCTATAAAAATCAGTCGTCGTCGAGCTTTCACAACGTTTGCAGCCTGAACCAAGAAGCAAAGCTGAGCAAATCAAACCAAGCAAAATTGAATCCAAAATTCAGAAGAAATCAAGAATTCAGATTAAATAAAATTAAAAAAAAAAAAAAAAATTAAGTGCAAGAAAGTAAAGAATAGAAAAGAAAATTACAAAAAATTTTTTTTCAATTTAAAAAAATTAAGATTTTTTTTTTATGAATTAAAAACAAAATAATCAAAAATAAATAAAAATCAAGTGCAAAGTTGAAAGCTGAAAGCGAGGAAGGAATCACGAAGAAGCAGATGAATATCAATTTTTGTAAAACCAAAAAATCATACACAAATATATTTTATTAAACAAAAATCATATAAATTGTATGAATTATATACAAAAAATATTTTTTCCCTTTTTTTTTTTTGATTTTTTTTTTTACTGTGACCGGAAGTGCAGAGTTCTGAGTCTTCACTTGTGTGAAAATGGGGTCTTAAATCAACTCAAAGTCTTGAAACTTAACAGACAGATAAAAGTGTTTCGGATATTTTATTTTTTTGAATAAATTTTTTTTTTTTTTTTACTTCATGTCTATGTGTAAATGAGTGTGGTGTGTGTGTGTGTGTGTGTGTATGTTTGTGTGTATTTGAATATGTCTGAAATATTGATCCGAATATCGGCTAAGTCGCTCTGTCTGTCTGTTAACTAGTTTTAATAACTAAGAACAGAACTAACTTTCTTTAGTAACAATTCTCATTTCTTAGTTGTTGAAATTCAGTCAAATTCTGTTACTCCATTTATAAGGTAATCCGAAAAGAAAAGGTCTCTTGTTACTCATACGCAATGTTGTGCTATGCTAGCTTAAACATTAGCTTAACTTAACCCTGACAGTTAAGTAAGTAGAACACAAAATATAATACAATATCTTTTCTTTTTTTTTTTTTAATGAAAAAGAGAATTACGATTTCTTTCATATTATTTTTCTTTTATACTCTAATGAGCCTTCCAAATTTAGTCTGATATGATGACATATCAGAAAGAAACATTGAAAATCTCATGTGATATTATATGTATTTATACATAATTATTTTCTTTTCTGTCCATCCATTCATCTATCATCTTTCAATCTTCTTCAAATGTATCACTCTCCCAACATTCAAAGTATGATATCACATTTAAAAGTTTCCACCGAAAGCCTAAATTGATTTTTCAATTTATTGTTAAAAATAATATTCACATTGGATTAGGATATGTATATCATAATTTCAAAAATAAAATCTGCTGCATCATATCGTTAATGAAGAACAGAAGTCAGATAAACTGAGAAATTGTATAAAATATGAGAAATTACATCGATTTTTCATGGGGTCATAGGAACTCTATTAAGAAAGTTTCAAGCAGTTTATCAATTTTTCAAACATCTTCCAATTTTAACAAAGAAACACTCATAGTAGCAAATCTATAAAAATCGATGATTTTTTTCGGATATTTCAAAGAAAGACTTCAATTTTTATTCAAAAATTGTCTAAATTTATATTCAAAAATTGTCTATAAATTTTTTGCTAGAGACTCCATTTTATTTACATAGATATATGTAAAAATGAAAAATATTTTTTTTTCAAAGTTCATAGGACAAACAAAAAATCAATAAATAAAAGAGTGTTGATTTTGAACAAATTAACAAATTAATTTCAGTTTAATTTTTTTTTTTATATAGAAATCATAAATTTTATTTAAGGACCTTTAATAGATTATGAAATTGCTATTAGGATACAAACTAATCATCATTTTTGATTTGATTTCATATTTAAAAAAAATGTTTCATATATGCATTTCATTTGAAAAGAAGGAAAGAAAATTCTTATTCTCATTATGATTTCTTGGCAAAAATACATCAATCAAAATCACTCGTACATATGTATGCATGTATGTATATATATATACTTATGAGTGACTTACTGTGTGTTTTTTTTTAAAGTCTCTGGGTTTTGGAGTGATGAGATCAGCCCAAAACTTCTCATACAATAAAAATTAAGAATAGAAAAAAGTCAAAAGAAAAAATCAAAAATTTCAGAAAACGAATTTAAAAATAAATTACTTCAACATCGTCATCATCTTTATCATTTTGTCATACGTCCTTAATATAGCTAACCCTTGCTAATTTGAGACCGGGGTATACACATATAATATGAGGAATTCTAGAATTATTAAAAATTGAACAAATAATAGATTTGTCATTTTAACCTACCCAACTGTGTTCTACCTTAACCTTATCTATTCTGTTCTATTCTGTTCAGTTCAGTTCAGTTCAGTTCAGTACTGTTCTGTTCTGATCTGTTCTGTTCTGTTCTACTCATTTCTGTTCTGTTCTGTTCTATCCTAAATATTATGCCATGCCTGTGTATATGGTATATGGTATTTTGTACTTTTGTCTGATTTTTTATCTCAATTGTAAAGTCAAATAGACTCCAGCAGCTGCAGCTGCAGATGCCAACCAAATCTCTTGATGATAGTAACAACATCAGCATAAGATGCCGGGTCTTGGTGCAATGGAGATGGTTATAAGAAGAAAAAAATGAAAATTATAATGAAAAAGAAAAAAAAAAAAATAAAAATACAATTGCCTTTGGTCTTGGGCCTCTTGTGAATATAGTTTTTTGTAGCGAAAAACTATTTTTGGAAAGACACAGAACAAGGAAAACGGCAAAGGCAATGGCAACAACAGCAACATAAACAGCAACAGAAGAAGCGGCTGCGACATATGAACTTCTTTTTTGATTTCTTTTTTTTTTTTTTCTCTCTAAAGATATAACTAACGATAGTCGAAAGGGAAATACATACATATATGAAAGCAAAGGGAAATAATTGAAAGAAAAATGAAAAACAAGGAGAAAATAAAAAGAAGTGGAAAACCAACAACAATATTTTTCCAAATGGAGTTTTTGTGTCGTTTGTCTGCTTTTCCTTTGCCAATTCCTTCACCTTCTCCATCATCATTGTCATCATCGTCATCGTTTTTCGCTTGTTTCGTCATCGTCATCGTCTTCTTCGATATTATCGAATCGACTTCAATGCTGTCTGACAATGACTCACCGAGATGGCGTCAAAAAAAAAAAAAGGGGACAAGCCTCTTTAACTTGTTTTCTGGGGTCCCTCATATTTATGCGTTGTATATGTCAAACCACAACAACCACATTCATCCATACAAAATTGGAAAGAGAATTTTAAAGAAATCTGAGTATTTAAATTTATAGTTTTTTGTACTTCTACTCTTCTTCTATTTAGTTTTACCCTTTTTTTTGGACTTACTTACTTCATTTGTACATTGTTAAGGCTTTTCAGAAATTAATAAGGGTGAACTTACCATAATGTTCATCATAAAACAAACGTTGAAGGAAACCCTTTTATAGATCTCATGTTCTTAATGACACAAATCGATACTAACAGTACTAGTATGTAAGAATACATTTTCCAGGTTTGTCTGTCTATAAGTCTGTTTATTACATACATCCATTATTCCTTGTCCACAATGCCTTTTATTTTTGACTAAGGTCTATATATAAATTCATAATTATTCATTTCTACCAATAATTGAGATCTGCATCTCTACCAATATCTGTCAAACTAGACCTTTGGCTATTGAGATATTTATGAGAAATTTATTGTAAGTTCTTTTTATTGCTTGAAATAATTAAGATTTCAAAAATACACAGAGTCTTTTTTAAAATTGTTTGAATTTGGTTTGATTTAGACCATGTCTGCATGTCTTTCTGGCTATGTGCCTTTCATTTTTGAGATATAAAATAAAAAAATCTCTCATCTGTATGATTTTCTTATTTTGATATCTTATCAAGTACTTAGAAAATGCATTGTTTTTAACTTTCTGGCTTTGAATACTTATCGAAATGGTCTATATGGTTCCGGGGGTGCAATGTGCCATTAAAAAAAACAAAAAAACAGAGGATGACTTATAAAATATCTAAAGTTTCTGTTTAAAGTTTCTACAATGAATAACTTAGTGTTTCTTTTGAAGTATAAAATTTTCTATATAACTGAAATTATTCTTTTTTTGGTTTCCCTCAAAAAATATCGCATGAAAAACAACAGAAGAACAAAAAAAAAAAAAAAAAAAATCTATACAAAATTTTATATGTTGTAGTTTTATTATTATGATTGTTTCTGTTTTTGTATGTGTTGCTCCTGGTGATGATGACGACTATGAGGACGACGACGACGACAACATAGTATGTAATTACTACAGTTACAACAATATTTCTCATTGGGTTTTATAGCTTTCGTGCTTGGCTTCTACTACACATGTTCCTTCCTAAGTACAGAGGACATGTTGTAGTATTATGTTTCTTAGATTGTCATATTGTTGTTGATTGCTGTTGACGGTGGTGGCTTATAGTATTCTTAGGGTTTACTTTCCTCCTGCTGTTCCTGCTTAGTTGGTCATGGTTGGTTGGTTGATGACAACATTTTTCAGTATGTTTTTTTTCTTTTATATTATTCATATTTGTTTTTATGTATACAAGTATCTATATACCCTTCATATGCAGAGTCAACTGGTATTACTAATTTGTTGAGGTGTTTGCAATAAAACTGATTATTCCGTTATATCTGTCCGAATATTTGATTCCAAACACATGTTCTTGTTGCTAATCTAAAAATACTTAAGTTTTATCCAGATTTATTATACAAAAACCAATTTAACATCGAACTGAAAATTGTGATCTATTCTATCTATATATGTAAATCTAAGTAAATCTTAAATAACATGGAGATATGCATCCACATTTGTCCAGACGACTATTTCTCAATAACTATAAGAGCTATAAACTAGTGTATAGAAATTTGGTTATATACAATTATATGACAATTGGTGATCGACCTCTTGCTCTCTATAACTTCAAAACAGATAATCTATCAGCAATCAGAATTTGTGTGATAGCGGGTTGAAAACTGAACTTGTTGTATGAAAAATACAATTTGTATGATCCATGAAATAAGTATAAGAATACAACAGTCAAAATTCCATAGCTCGAATCATTATAATACACAAAAAAGTTAGACATATGGAGACTTTGAGGTATAGAATTATTCATTAAAATAAGGAAATACTTAATATCAAGTTGTCTTTATTAATTATTAGCAAATACCATGAAATGCAATTAAATTAAGATTCCAATCAAAATCTCACAGTTGCAGCAACAACTTCGTTGGATTTTTTTCTTGGAAGCCGTACAAACTTTTTGAATCAATATTTCAAAAATGAAAAATGAGAATAAATAGTCCCCCATTTTCATATTCTTTGGTAAAACCAACTTCAATAGCCTTCCCAATTAAATGTGCTCTTTGTGAGTGCTTAGTGAGGTTTCTTATAATTTTCTATCCAATTAATGTTTGTTAGACGAATCTTGTACTTGCTTTCAAATTCCTTACTCCCTTTCAAGTTTTAAAACTCTCTGAAAATAGTGAAAATTTCATTACGCTTTATAGTAAATCATTTGTTTGTTAAGGGAAATAAAACCATGTACACAGTTTTATTTTAAATTCTCATAAGTTGAGGATTTTGAATGCAGAAAGCCATGAGAATAATCGAATGGAAAAGGCCGATTGCTTCCCTTCACTATTTTACATGTATCCTTAATAGAATCTCCTCTGATAGATTTCATATGTGCTGTGTATGTTAGGTTAGGACTGTATAGGGACTGTTTTGATACCAATGTTTTTCAAGAAAATATGTACTGTCTATCTATTTTCATAGTCTTTGATATTAGACATGATTTATAAGGTATGGTGTCACCATTATTATCCCATATAGAATATGTAGTTTGACTTTAAAAACTATAAATTGTATATCATGACCATAGAGACTCCTACGACAAGACACAATGATAATAGTATTTTGGAACTTTTGACTATGTAAGTGCTTTTGGAATGAATGATTGGAAAGGATCCAGGGTATCAAATAATGGGTTTTATCAAACCAAAATTATTTTTATTTATTATGTTGTATAATAAAAACACCTTTACTTTCGTCCGTCTATCTGCAACGGGATTTATGAATAAGAATAAGAAGAGATTACCGGAAGGCTATCGAAAAATGCAACACAGTGCACCTTTTTCAATATTCACTTGAAGTACATTTCTATGTGCGCACATTATCTTATCCATTTTTCTTTACGGAATGATCATGTCACAGACAAATTGTACAAGTGATGAGATTTTAATGTAATCTGCTGTGGTTATATCTCATAAAAATACATTTTTTTGTATACGGCCCTCGTTTAATATCGAACTTTTTTTTTATTTAAATTATTTGTTGTTATAGCGGTAATACAAATACATACTCCGTACAAATTTTAACTGTCTACCTATTACGGTTCATAAGGTACAGCCTTCTGACAGACAGATGTACGGACGGACGGACAGCAGAGACGGAACTCCAAATAGAAAAGAAAATTTCTTATATTTTATGAAAGATCTAAAATTTTATTATTTACCCTAAAAAAAAAAAAATTTTATTAATGTCTTAATACAAATTTTTAACAAAAACTATCAATTTTTTCTTATCTTTGCAGATTTTATTCTTAAAGAAACACAAAAAATAAATACTTAAAAACAAAAAAACAAAAATCGTTGAAGATAAAAGTGCAGTTATAGAAATACCAAAAACAAAATAAAAACTATAAGAAAATCATTCATAAATTGATAAAATATATACATAAATATATATATTTATTAAACTATATATAAAAATAATAAAAATAAAACGAATAAACTAGTCCAAATATTATTATTAAAAAAAAAAAAAAAACAAAAAACAAAAACTTATTTCAATTAAAAAAATTATAAAAAATAAAATAAAGCGCTATAAAAAATCAACAACAAAACACGGCAATTAAAAACAAAACAAAAATATATACACACACACAAATACATAATTATAACCACTTACAAAAGTTAAACAAAAAAGAAAATTATAAAAAATATATTCATTTAATTAAAGAATAACAAAAATAATAACAAAATAAAATCATTAAAAGAACAAATCATAAACTTGAATAAAAATAAAGTGAGCAATAACTGTAAAACCAACAACTACAACAAATAACTTAATACACAACAACAGTTAAACAACCACAACAACATAAAACACTTCTGCAAGTAGCAGCAGCAGCAACTGAAATTCTGACCAACAAATATCAAAGAAGAGTCAACAACAGCAGCAGTATCAGCAGTAGCAGCAGCAGTAGCAGAAGAAGTCATTCACGAATAACCCCGAAGAGTTAGGTGTCGTCGTCGTCTTCGTGTTCGTGTTCGTTGTCGTCGTCAGTCATCTTGTTCGTGGTAATAGCAGCACAATTGCATTCATTTTTGCATTTAACTCCAAGCAGCTGAGCTAGGCGGATCTCTCACTACTCCACTACTCCAGCACAGTAGGCGCAAGACGACAAAACAACAACAACATCACCAATAACAACAGCAGCAGCAGCAGCAGCAGCAACAACATCAAGTGACTTCACTTGCCTAAAAACTGAGCGCAGCAGCATACAGAGAGCAAAGCCAGAGAGTGCATAGCGAGAAAGAAAGGGTGTAAGTTGACATTTGAATAGAGTGAGTGCAAAAGTTCAAGCAAAAAGTGACCAAGCCAAAGTTTGTGTTAGAGAATTGAAGGAAGAGACTCAACTCAACTCATTTTGATTTGATTGATTGATTCCTTTGGCCAACTAAAGAAAAACCACAAATAAACACTTATTTTTTTTTCCTGCAAACAAAAACAATTCTTTTTTTTTTTTATATAATTACATAAATTATAATAAAACAAATAACAAAAATTAAAAGAAAAGACTGAAAAGTGATTTTAAAATTTCTAAGAAGTTTTAAGTGATTTGATTGATTGTGTTTGGTGAGCAAACAGGAAAAGAGTGTGCGATCGTTGGAGAGAGAGAGAGATAGTAAGAGACAGAGACAGAGACAGAGAGTGAGAGATAGAGAAAGAGAAGAAAGAGAGAACGATCGAGAGAGATAAAGAGATTGTGTAGAAAGAGTTTTTAAAACCAAATCAAAAGCACTTAAAAAGAAAGCATAAGCCAAACAACGCAAAGCAAAGCAACGAAATACGTGTTGAGGAGACAAGGGAAAAGGTTCCTTTTTGCTAATTTATTAATTTATAATCATTTTTTTTATAAATTTTGTGTGTGTGTGTGCGCGCGCGAGTTACTCAAGTAATACAAAGTAGTAAAAGAAAAGAAATAGATAAGAACCAAAGAACGAAACAAAACCAAAGAAAAGCTACAAATAAACAATAAAAAACATAAATAAAAAGAAATTGTTAAATTTTAATTGATTGTTCTCTAAATCTTATTGTTGTTGTTTATACTAAAAGTGTTAGAAAAAGGAGAGAGACACTAAACGAGAAGAAATATCAAGAGGGAGAGAGAGAGTGAGGAGAAAAAATCAGCATTCACTCAGCAACTGTGATGGGCGATCAGGCAAAGTCAACGAAGATAACCGGAGCAGGCAACGGTGCTGAAGTAGGAGGAGCGGGAGTAGTAGCAGGTCTAGAAAGAGCTGGTGGTGGTGTTGGTGCTCAGGTCGAAGCAATGAATGAGCGTCCCGGTAATGGTAATGGAGCCACTGTGGCAGAGAACCTAAATGGAAATGGCGGTGGCAATGGGACTGGGAATGGCAATGGCAATGGCGGTGGTGGTGATAATGGCAATGGGACTACACCGACAACTGGTAAAGAAGCAGTTAATGGTGGCAATGCTGTTGGAGATACCGCCAATGGCATAGCAACTGGAACTACTGGCACTGGTGATACTGATACTATTGCTGCGAATGTTGCCGATGGTGGCACTGATGATGTTGCTGTTGGCGGAGGCGGTGACATTGATGGTGGTGACGGTGGTGGTGGCGGTGGTGTTGGTGGTGGTGCTTCATCTTCGGTTGCTGATGATGCTGCTACTGATGCTGGTGCTAGCTCATTGCCACCATCTGAAGTTGGAGGTCGCCCACCATTGGATACGGCCTGCTCAGATGGTGGTGGTCCATCGAGTCTTGTAGGCGGTATGGTTGGACCACCCAGTCCATTAACTGGTTGCTATTTATTGATTGTACTGGGCGAGCCGCATTCTGAAGAACATAAGGACAATATTCTGCAGCATCTTATGAAGGGTAAGTCCTTCTTACATTTCTATTTCGACTATATTTCACTTCTTTTACTTCATACTTACTTTGCCTAGTTTTAATTTCAATTTAAATTGATGCCCCAAACACGTTTCCTTTGATACTCATTTTTTTTTTTGTTTTAATATTCGTCAGCATTTTGGTAAAGAAAAATGCTGTGTGTAGTGTGTAAAGTTTTAGGGATCTTTCTCTTGTTCCAGAGGGAACAATTCATTGAAAAATTTATTATATGTACTACTGTTATTCCCATAAAGATAGGAGGATACTCAGGCACTCGTTACATATTTAATGTATAAGTCTGTAAGTGTGGGTGTGTGTGTAACTTGCTAAATTTAATAAAAATTTCAAAGTTAAACTTTTGTTTCGGTTCGTCGGTCTGTCGGTCGGTCGGTGGGTCTTTCATTTGTTTTGTACATGACTGGCAGCTTCATATTTCTATTTTTCTTACTTCCATCGTCATCATCAGTTCCATCATCATGATCATAACTTATTAATAGGCAGCAAAACTTTTATCTCTCCTGACAATATGCTCTTCTATTTCATTAATTTCTTTTTTTTATATGGCAAAAGTTTTAGAAAAATTGAATTTCTTCATTATTTTCTTAATTTCCTTCTTTCAAAACCTTTCATATATAGTATGTAGATAAGTACGTGGATGTATGAGCTATGTATACATATATTGTAAAGGGATATGATGATGTTTTGGACAATTAGAAATCTCATCTATTATGTGTATCAACATGGTTGGGCATAATGAAATGATAAGTCATTCAGTTTATCCATCAAACAAACTAAGTTTCTCAGTTTTTAAGTTATCGAATTGAAATTATGCAGACAAGTTGGACTGCAATATGCTAAAGTTTTTCGTTTACTTGAAGATGTATGTAGATAGCAGGCCCTTGTACATACCTTGAAATGATGATTACCTGATTTTGTAGTACGATATCTTGGTCATGCATAAATTGATTATCTCTCAGATGTCCTTTTATATTTTTAAGGTCACGTAACTGAACTTCAAGTATCACTCAGTTTTGTTACTTAGTAAGTGATCTAATATGAATTTGTTTGCCACGTGAAAGACTTTGTCTATATGATGATGACTGTATTTTTTGTAATGTGCCTTTAAAAAGAGAAGAAGAACCAGAATCAGAACCAGAACCAGACAAATAAATATGCATATACAATACACATTACTTAATAAATACATATTTAATTTCTTTTGTGATGCTTTTAATAATAATATCTATAAATATTCGAACACATTATTATTTTAAGCGATTTTTCATGCTTCAAAGTCTAACTATTTGAGTTTTGATTAGACCAAAGACCAAAAATGTTTTCATTCATTTAATAATAATAAAATTCCATAAAAATTTCTTTATAAAAATTGCAATAATTCTGTTGTTTTTAAATTTTTTTCTTAAACAATACAAATGTCTAACAACAACAACAACAACAAAACGGCACTTAGCAACAACAGCAAAATGTCCATTTAGACCAAAACGTCATTTATTTACTTTAAGATTTACTATTATATTTTTATTGTATAATGAACGCTTCAATAATTTGCGTCGCGTGCCACTGATATGCATGCAGGTGTTCCCCATGCCGCAAGCCACATACCACATGCAATACAGAAACTGTTGTCTAAATACCCAAATGCTGTCTCAACAACCATAATATCCCCTCTCTCTATACCCCATTTTAGCCACACATACATTTTAATGTGCAGTGCAGTAGCAGGGTTTCTTAACCTCTTATTTAAATCACTTTTGCAATTGAAAAATTCAAGATGAAGCACTAAATTTTAACTCGCAAAGACAAATACATTGTCCATTATGTGCCATCGGTATCTTATAAGTACATAAATCAATTGACACAATGGTTGATAAAAACCTGCAAACACATCTTACTAAAGACTTTGTCAAATTGGGCAAGATCCCAACGCCGGCATAACGCACGCCTAGGGTGCTGGCATTCATTTGCCATCAAAAACATCAAAATACCAGTGGTTTATGTTTGTTCACCTATATAACGGTCCACATCTTCTCACCGGCGCATAGCCTCAACTCTGTTCTTACGGAGCCAAGGCTTCCGTTGGCCACATTCTATTGTAGATGTCTGAACAAGCTTGGGGAGAGCAAGGCCTATAGTTTTTATAAGAATTAATTCATCTGAAATTTAAGAAGAATATTTTTCAGTTAATGGTATTGACTTCGTTTCTAATTTTTTTTCTTCACTGCAATTTAAACCACCTAATTTTATACATCATAAATGCATCTGATTATATGGTTGAATGCCCCGGTCACTAGTATTGTATTGTCTGTTATTTCAAGTGTTTTAATCTAAACTTATTGTTATTACAATTAAATTTTCTAAATAAATAAAATTTATCTTATAGCAATATAAAGAAAGTCACATAGTTTAAGAAACCCTGCTCTACACTTGTCAGATAATTGCAAACGATGAGTCTCATTTGTTTTCTTGCAACGTTCTTTTTGTTCAAATTGTTGGCGATTTTCACTTAACATTGAAAAAACAAAAGTAAAGGAAAAACAAATAGAAAAAGATACAGAAAAGCATAAATATAAAACTGACATAGTTTCAATGTCGATTCCATAGCTAATAATACTGATAATAATAATCATCATCATCATCATCATTGCCATCGTAATAATGATGATGTTGATTATTTTTCTTAACTTTGCACTGCTGTTTGTAATTAAAAAATAGAAAGAAAAGAAAATAGAAAAATGAACAAAAAGTGAATGCATTTTCTATTTTAACACAAAATGATAATCATTTGTAAGCCTTCCTACCTTCATTTCAGATAGCGTTACCATAACTATCCACCCACCAGTAGTTGCCTCTTTTTTTTTACAAACTAATGCATAATCTTGGCTTTCAATTTTTCATCTGGGAATTGCAATTTTCACTTAAATAATTCCCAGCCCCATCTCCCCTCTCCCCACTCCTCTCAGAAGTCTTTTTGTTTGTCACCACATAGAAGTGTGAAGAAACAAATATTGGAATGATTTTGAAAATTAATCGTAAGGTTGCAAAACATATGAAACCAAAAGAGAAAAAAAAAAAAAATGTCGGAAAAAAATAGAAATAGATTTCTTTATCTTTAAAATTTCTATTTTCTATTCAATAGAATAATATCTTCATATGATATTGAGTAAATGATCTCTATGTATTTGATTCTTCATATTTTATAATATGCATTTTTACCAAATTATCTAATACTAAATTTCTTAGAAAATACTTCAGTCATTATGTAAAGAAAGTTAAGTTTAGCGACCATAAACTCTTGATCTGCTAATGAATGAATGGAATGCTTTCAGTCTGGTTTCGTATAATGTAGTTAAGCACCTAAAAGTATGCAATATTAAACACTTTATTCAAACAAACAACATGTCATAAAATCATTTGTTCGATGATTGATGGATGATGAATGGATGACTCCTTCAACACGAAAACTAACACCGTCATCGTCATCATCATCATCATCATCTTCATCGTTCACATTGTTGTCATAACAAATCACTCGCATTTTACGTTGCATACTTTTAGGAGGCGCCAATTTTCTGTTAAATAACAAAGAAAATATGTGAAGTGATGTGTGAATTTCAGAGTGAGTGTGTGGGTGAGCGAGTGTAAGAGTTGTGATTTTTCTCCACATATTTGCCAATCTATCATCGAAATATTTGCTTGACGGCAGAACATGACAACATGGCTGTCATTTGCTAAAACATAATAACAACGATACCAATACCAACGCCAACTAAAATGATATCCATGACTGTTCGATTCTTCGTCTTATAATCACCCATTCTCTACAGTCATTCAAAGACCTCTCAATCCAGCCGCGAGGCTGCTGTTGTAACTGCAGCCTTTTTGCTGTTTTAACAACTGTGAAATAATTATAACAATCCTTATGATTATAATGACGTATGGCTTATAGAAGTAGGGGCTTGGTTGAAATAGCAGCAACAGCATAAAACAACGAGATCTTTGTGTTTGCTAATCAATTGTAAAGTGCATTTGCTCCGACACTTGCCAACTTCCGTTGGTAAAATATTGTAGTAGAGCATACATAATTTCTATTGCATACTTTTGAGTGAATTTCCCTGTTCATTACAAAATACATATACAAAAATTATTTACTAAGTAGAGCAGAGTGATAGAGGGAACGAAACAAAACAAAATACAATTAACGATTTGCAATGCTGCCTTGTGAATAAATAGAAATATAGACAAATAGTCAAAAGAATGAGTATACAAAGAATGTCTGAAGATTAGGGAAAAGGGAAAGGAGAAAGTGATTTTAAGAGAAATGCAATAAAATGCTTCATTGGATTAAGCATGATGTAATTGTTAGTTTGTTTTTCGATTTGCTTACTATATTGTATGTATAAAATTAAGTACAAGTGAAAATACATTGTGGGGAAAAGTAAATAAATACATAGAATTAACTATTTAGGTCTCTTCTCTATGTCTCCATGCTAATTTCTGTGTTCTGCTCAGTACTCGTACTTTCGAACTCTATTTGAAAGAATTTCTTAAGCTGACTATGTTAAAATAGCCAGAAAAACTTTTTATTTTTAAAAATACAAGTTTGCGTGCTTGGGTTACTATCAGTGAAGCCCTCTTTATCATAATGAGAGAAATAGGTGAATCTATATACAATTAAATGTATATGTAAAGTACATTAGTAATACGATTATCTGATCTAACGATTTTATGATTGTAGTTCTTTATTATCACAAAGTTGATCTGCGGCATAGCTGACGGTACACATACAGGATATACGAAATAATACATGGGCTTACTATCAATAATTACAAATATGTAGAGCACGACTTGTGTCTTTTTTCAAAACACAAGACTTTTTTATTTCATCATCTATTTTTATGCTTAATAGCGTTGGCCGGCAGTCGTAACTACGTTCCCGACGTGACGTTAGTTGTATACCGCCAATATTAAATTGGTTCTTTCTCTTGAATGAGTTAAACGTGATCGATTGGTATTAAGTCCAAGTCGATGTGTAAAAATGAAAGATTACTCATAGTTTGAGATATAAAAAAATGAATAATATGAGAATATTTTCTAGTTTCAAATACTCTTGTATACCGATTTTTATGGCGATCGGTTTAACAGTGTAGAACTTGATCTCTGCAGCGCCATCTAGTGACTAGATACAACAAAGTGGATAGCATAAAAACTTTCTCTATAAAAAAATACATATATCTGCCAACTTTCAAAGTGATTGGTCAAAGGGCTTCTGAGTTTATCGATCACATACTGACATAAATGGACTTTCTTTTTATATATACAGATTACGAATCAACAATATATTCTTTAAATTAAACTAACGACAAGTATAAACCGAAAATGGAGAATATGAAAGAGAGTTGTAGCAAAGACTATGAAAATTTACAGACTGGACAAATCGCTGACGAAGAGAGCTCTTTCATCAATTTCAAATCCAACAACAAATTGTGTGTAATATCGTTGGTAATTATTCAGACATAGGGATTGAATATAATTTGTTGTTCGAATATCTCGGAATACGCAAACCTTTTTTTGTGAGCGATTTTTCAAGTCTATGGATCTTCATAGCTTTGGTTGTAGGCAGGGGAGAAAGAGTGATTAGAAGAAGGGAGATGGACGGAAGTGATACATGAGCATTACTTACTGTTCAGTCTTTATAACAAGCAGGTTGGAATTCATTCAACAATGTGGCATTTCGATCATAATTTACACTAAAACCGAATTAAAGCATCAGCTCTTAGTTATGATCCTCTACTCCTTCTTTACAGTTCTGTTCCTCGATTGAAAGCGTTATTTGCATAGCACAGAAAAGTAACGTATTTTTTTTTTTTTTTACATTTTTCTTCGTGGAACTCATCTTTTGTTGTTGCTTATAAAAATTTTTGAAGTCAAAGAGTTGCAATGAATTCAGACTACAGAATATATAAAAAATAGCCCTTCGGACTATTAGATTTTTGGATCAGAGAATTGTTTGATTATCGAATAATAAGTGTAATTTAGACTTACGTATTCAAAAAAGCAACTAATTTTTAAATCCAAACTATAATCAGAAAGCATTTTTTTGGGAGGAAAGAACAAGGAACAATCAGTTTAATTTATTGGGAAAACTCGTCGAATTTTACTGATTTTTCAATACAAAAAGCTAATTGAGTTTTATTATTTTTTGATGGATCCAATAAAGGAAGGGTTGATGCGGATAATGATGATAATGGTTCTGATGACGATTGTGTAATGAATTAAAATCATTAAATAAAAAAAAAAAAAAAAAAAAAAAAAAAAAACACAAAAACAAAAAACAATGAAATTAAATTGAGAATTGAAAATATCTCTTTCATCTTTGTTGGAGCAAAGATAAATAAATAATGAAACGAGCATTCTGATATACTTGTATGGACATGATGCTATGATATCATCAATTTTAGCATTATAATTATAGTTTATAACTATTATTGTTATAATTTTTTTTGTTGTTTTTTCATCTATTGCATTAACTTATTATAAATTGTTTTTAAATGCAATTAAACTGTTTATTAAATTATCAATAAATAAAATTGTTAAATATTTACTTATTATTTTTTGTTGCAAGCTTATTAAAATGAAACAAAAATCCAATTAAATGTAACAAAGAAGAATAAACAAACTGCGTGACCACGTAACCTTTTATCCAGCCATCATTCCATCCATTCAACCATCAAACGATCAATCCTAATAACCCCAACAAACAGCCAACAATTCATTTATTCAATCAGCCAGTTAGTTAGTAAGTTAGTTAGTCATTCATTAGCTTGTGTCTGTCATGTTTTTTAACACCAATCCATTGGACCTGCCTAGCAGCATAGTCACAGTGTCACTTAGTTAGCCAGTCAGTCAGTCAGTCTATTGAACCTTTGATCTTTGCACACGTACATTGATGGGTTTTTCTTTACAATTGCATAACTTCAATTGATGGCTACGGTGGCAGCAGTAGCAGCCATTTTTGTTTGTTAACTGTCATTATAGACCCTATTTGTTGTCGTTGTTATCGCATTATAGTACATATGTATACATATGTACAATACATAGGCAAACAGACCGATAGACCGACAATTACACAGACAGAACAAATTTTAATTAACTTAAAATAAATCAATAGACAGGGCTAAGAGCTTTAAGCAAGTAGAACCACATCTCATGTTTTACACGCCACACGCCACACACCCCCATACCTCTTCACCATGCAGTCAAGGTTATCTTGTCTGTCTTTTTGTCTGTCTGTCAATCTACCATACGCCTCATTCGACCTATTCTTTTATGTATTGTATCTTCTCCTTTTTTACAATAACCATCCACTACTCACTAAGTCTGTTTCCGGCGACAAATCTATCGATCGTTGTGAGTTTATAGACTGTAAAGTGCGTACATGTTGAGAATAATGATGATGATGATGATGATGTTGGGATGATGATACACACATTTAACAAGTTATTTTTAGTTTCCATAGTCAAAGGAAATTTCTACCTAAGTATATTGAAACCTTATTTATCTAACGTTTGTCACGAACAGTTCAACAGAAAAAAAAGGTACCAAAGCGGAAAATTCATAAGAAAGTACTAACTTCGGTCATATCGAAATAATTATACCACTTCTTGATAGCACCACTTCAAATAGAATGCCATAATTTGCATGATATATAAAATATATCTTAGGTTAAAGAAATAAAGAATAATTTTTTATTTCAGATTGAACAATTAGCTAAAAAAAAAAGTGTTGATGTTCTGTATAAAATCAACAAACTTTGCATATACTCATATATAGGGACAAATATCTGTACTCTATTGATTTATAAAGGGGAAGAATGTCTCATTTCAAACCATTCAAAAATTGAGTTTATTTTTGAATTCTAAGCGACTACAAAGGACTTCTTTCTTGTCATAGACAATTGAACAGATGAAGATATAAATATGACTACCTGAACTTGTCTCATTAAAAGTATTAAATATATACATATATATCTGTACTATATAAAGTGGACTCGTGATATTAAACCTGAAAAGGTAGGAAGTCACGTTAAAAAACACACATAGTATATAAAGTGGACTCTCTTTTCCTGTTTCTAACTACCAGGGGAAAACTTGATATATGTTATGTACATACCCTTCTTCTACACAAAAAAAAAAAAACAAACAAATTATAAAGGGAAAACATATTTTTAACCACCAAGTGACACTCAGACAATTGCGTGACAATCGAGTTCGAGAATAATAATCATAAATATGAAAACGCGAAAAAAGAAATACGAAAAAAAAACAAAACACGGTATAAAAATAATGATAGCGGCTCATGATTTGAGGGCTAGATAGAATAGAATGAATACAAAGGAATAGAATGAAATGGGTTGATGAAGTGTACTAGGTAAAGCAATTAAGTCACATAGACTTAGTAGGTAGAAAGCCTTAAAATAGCCAATGGTGAATGCCGTGTGAATGATGCCATAAAACACCCAAAAGTATGCAGGAATTTCCTAAGTCTTTACGTGACCAAGTTTTAATTGCCAGGTTACATCAGCATTTAATATTCAATGATGCATGAGACTACTTTAAGTACTTTGTAATACTTATTGACTAGTACATATAAAACTTTGTTAGTTTGCTTCGTTAATTCGTTTTCTATACAATAAAAATCAGAATACTTAACAAAGAATACAATGAATTTTGTAGCATACAATTGTGCGCTCTGAATAATAAAAAAAAAAAGAATTATAAGAGTTTTTTGCGAAAAAAGTAAATAATACTAGAATTCAAAAAAAAAAAAATAAAAAAAAAAAATACAAAAAAAAAACAAAATACAAAAAAAAAAAGCAAATGACAATTTATCTATATACGAACGAAAAAATAGTATGACGCCACTAAACTCCGAAAAATGAAATTTGGCATGTAAATGTATTTTTTCATGGAGAAGGTCTTAATGCTATCCACTTTGTTGTAACTCATCAAAGATAACCTTCTACTCCTTTGAACCGCTCGCTATGTAAATCGGTGTATATAGGCATTGAAGCTCATACAATATTCTCACACCACCATCATTTTACTATAACTCGACACGATCTCGATGGCACTACAGAGATCACCTTCTACTTCGTTGAACCGCTGAAATACTTATACTATTTCTAATAGAAGAAAAATTTTGATTGATACGCTTGCATATTGATAACTTGCTAGATAAGAACAATGATTATAAAATTCACGCACTAACATCACGTCGGGGAACCGTTTCCAGACATCTTTTTGTTGAAAATCCATTCTTGTATAAAATTCCGTCAATTCCTAGACTTTTTTTTTGGTATTAATTCAATTTGCAGTTTATTTCATTTGAAAGTCAGTTTTTCTTATGTTTTTTTTTTGTTTTGATTACATTCATTTGCTTTTTGGATTTAGTTCTACATTGCTCGAAGTTGCCTTGTGGCTTAGACATCAGTTCTACGATTTCCTTTTTGAGTGAACAAACTATTGACACATTGTCAGTACAATCCCATCTACAATACAATGAGCTTTAATATTGATTAGATTTACGTTGCATAACCAAAGATTTTTCAAATTCAGTTTTCATTCAGGAGAACCTTGGAAGTACACCAACTAGTCTAATCATTCTTCGATAAGTGCATATAGTTTTTGAAATGCTTACAAATGACAATCAAGAGAAACCAAGTTTGGTAAATGGGTCATAAGGGACTGTTGAGAATTAAGAATTATTCTCAGATGAATGTCCATATTAATTTGCATCTTGTGCCACTTTATACATATTTTCCCCTGTGACATATTGGTACTTTTCATCGGATTACGTGATTCAAATTCTATATACATAGAATCTTATCACATTCAAACAGTTTATGGCATAAAATATCCGTTGAATCTTATTAAGAAAATAACAAAATAAATATAAATTTCTGAATCAATTTTGATTCGATTTGAATAGTGAGGATAATTGTCTTGAATAAAGCCAAGTTTTTTTTTTGATTTATAATCGGAAATATTTTAAAAGATAAGTAAATTTGATTGATAGAAAAACAATATCTCTTTATGACTGTGATGCAAGATGTAAGACTCGAAGGCTCATCTCTGAGATTTTAATCTTGCTAAACATAATGAAGTTTGTTTTCTTTCATATATCATCTTCTTATATATTTGATACTTGTTTAATTGTCTAGGATTGATAGAATGAAGTGTTTAAATTTCAATTGTTTTTCTATTAGTTTAAGTTAATTAAATTCAAAGTTTCCCAAAAAGGAATTTAGGATTTACAAAATCAAAGCAAAGAAAAGAAAAAGAAAAGGAAACATATGTAAAAACTATTTTATTTGAACTCAATTCATGTGAATTCATTGAACTCAATGGCGAACCTGCATGTTTCCGGCTCCACTTCCATTTCCACTTGCATTTCCACTTCCATTTCCGAATTCGAACTCATGCAAGGAAATGACATCCGATTTAAACAAGCAACAACAACAACAACAGCAACGATATGAAACAAACATTAAGAAGGCAAAAACCAGCTAATGGGAATTTAATATGAAAAGCGCTACAATTTAACAACCAAGTATGCAGTATTTTCTATTTTTTTTAGGACAACATTCTCTGTGTGTCTGTAATGTACAATAAAATGTTGCAACATGCAACACAATTCACAGTTCGTGATAATGCGACACAAAGTTTTAAGACAACAGAAAAGATAGGAGGGAAAGGGAAAGGGAAAGACTCAGACCCAGAGTCATAGTCATGTACAATTTGCTGCCATCTGTCCTGCTTTCATCATTTACTGCTTCGCTACCAGTTCTGACTTTAAAAAATACTTGGAACTACTACATACTAATGCTTACATACATATGCGAGAGTACTGACATTTGACTTATCGCCATCGCCATCGCCATCGCAATCACCATCAGCAACGTCATTGTGATAGTATTATTTCTGTCTGTGAATTGGTTGCTTGGTTAGTTAGTTGCATGGGCGCATTATCTTTGGGGCAACTTGGGGCTAAAAATGATTAAGGTTTTGACACAAAATCCATACTGAATCGAGATCAATAAGTATAAGTGTCATGTCATATTAAATTAATTGAGGAAAAGGATCATCGGCTGGTAGTGTTTCATCCTTAGATATGTTGATTCTCATGACAATTACTTGTTTGAAGCTTGAGGGCCTGACTCTATTCCATTTGATTCAATTAGCTTAGGGATCCCATAAGTCAAAACACGCCACTGGTTTCTTGGTTGCATGCATGCAATGCAGCAATGCAATGACCTTTTGGCCCAAAAGTCTACACTGTATATCTATATATACTCATATATGTATATCCTTTTTATCTTTTCTCTTACCTCAGTTTTGCCCTTTGCACATACCCAAGGCTCCTTGGTATTATCCTTGTTGACGCCCTGTTTGTTTTTTTGCTTTCTCTTTGCAACTCTTTTTTTTTTTTTTATAAAGTCTGTTGGATGGACGAGCTCTAACGGTCGTCGCGCGACGGACATCGTCAGTTTGAATGTTTCTCTATACGATGTCTGAAGTCTATTTAAAATGTAGAATAGTAACAATTTGGCAGACAGACACTTGGTTTGCTTAGCAACAACAGCCAGCAACTTGTAATACTTTTAGCTTTAACTACTACTTTGTTGTTTGTGTCGACTCTGCGTATTAGTGATATTTGTTTAGACTTCTCGTCTACTAGTTTCGTTTCGTTTCTAGTCGGTTAGTTGTGTTGTGTTGAGTTGAGTTGAGTTTGTGAATGGGTAGTTTCTTGTTGCTAGGCACGCATTTTGAGGCCAACATGCAATTAACAGTAACAATAACAATATGTTTCTATGTCTCATTGCTGTTGTTCATGGTATCATTTGGCTGGACGTAACATTTAAATGTTAATAAAAAATAATATTTATACAAAGCAAAATGAAATCATCGCCGGCCTGCAGTGGTTCTTAAGCTGTGGCATGCGGACTACTGAAGTTCCATGGTGCTATTCTTGGTCTCCAAACTATGGGATAAAAATATCTTATATTGTTGGGAAACATGCAAAAATTTTAGCTTAAGTGAAAGACTATGGAAGCTTAAGAATAGCTGATGCTGCTTTAGCTGATCCCCGAGAATTTTACCTTTTGCTTTTTGTTGTTTTTGATTTTTAATTAAAAATAAAAAACTGCACATACTTACGCTGCACATATGCACAATACATACACATACACTCTTGCATATACATATGTATATGTATGCATAAAACTTTTCACAATAATTAATTGATTTCCATAAACGAAGTAGTAAAGCGGCAAACAGTCAGCGACCCATCCTCTGATTTCACGCCTATGATTATTAACATCATCATCATTATCATTATCAACATCAAAAGTGTTTGTGAGTCTTATTGGGTGTGGCTAAAAAAAAATATGTATATAACCATGATGATAGTGGATATTGTTAGTTAAATGGCAGTGATGACGAAATTCATGATGATGCAACACAATCAACAATCCAAGAAATAATACTCACATTATTAAATTACTACTAGGTAAATGAACAGTTTACTCAACCCATACAATTTGATTTTACAATACTAAGTATATGCATACATATATAGTTAACTGGTAAGATGTGTTCCAATTTATTAAATTGTATATTTTGAAGAAAAATGATCCTTATGACTCATCATGTCTCTTCATAATATCTTTCATTGTCATTTGGTTTTATTTGGGCAACACAAAACTTTTCCATTATTTTTGTGTTGCTTAACAAAATTAGTTTTGCATTCAAAAAATACCATCAATTTTAAAGATTTTATATTTAGATAATCTAAATTCTGCATCGAACAACGAAATTCTGGTTAGAGGAAATATTATAATACAAACAGTGTAGAACAACCATATACATATACTTAAGTCACATCCTAAGATTTTCAATATGATATCTCAATAATCCATCTAATAGTATAGCCCATTATCTTAATAGTTCAGCTAAACTGAGATAAACGTTGTAACTTAGTAGAGTAGTACAATTGTCAGATTAGCTAAAAGTTGTCATCAATTAAAGGCATAGCTCAACTATTCTCTCTTTCATTTACTGATAATGTCATTTTATGTGGCTTGAAGTAGTAGTCGTCAAGATGTGCAGCGAAAATGTTTGCCTGTTAGGTAGCGAAGTGACATCCTTTGCCGCTGGTGTCTATTTTAGCGGAGTGGCTGATGTTTTGTGGTCCACAAAGAGGAGAAAGGGGTTTCATTACTTGTTTCCATATTGCTAAACATGTTATCAATGCTTATGTTACGCCACATTGAATTTAGCGTCGGCTCTTTGGTGGAAGACTTAAGATATCTTTTGTTTTTCCGATAGGGAGGAGCGAATTTGCCTCTGATGTGTCGACTTGGCTTGGATGAGTTGAGGCAAGCTTCTTAGGTGGCCTAATAAATTTTGGTTGAGAAAATTTCAAGAGCCTTATCCAGAGTTAAGCTCCATCTATGCATGTATAGAGTTTAGAACTGTTCCAGGTTTGTTTTGGAAGGGATGGAAAATATGTTGCAGCAGATTCAATCGTGACTACTAATGCCAGATAATTCGAGTTTTAGTTGGGGTACATCTCAATACATAGCTTTGAATAAGGTATTATATTTTAATAATCTGCTAAGAATTGACAATTGTTAAACAAAGCACTTGGCACTGCATAAACTTGAGTCTCATTACTTGAATATAATCATGATCTTATTTCAATAAACTGTATATTGTTAGGAGTTAGCTTTGAAATTCACAGAAAAAATTACCCAAATTTCATCTTGATATCTCAATAAAATCTGAGGGCCACAGTAGCCAAAGTTGACATTTAGTTAATATTGTTTTATTTAAAGGTTTTCAATATTTTAATAAATAAATAAACTGCATACTTCCATAGAATTAATAACGTTCATTTAGGATTTTTTTTTCATTTCGAATTCTCAGTTATTTTTCTTTTTTTCTTGATCAATGAAAATTTTGTTGTGCAAAGTACTAAAATTAGCATTATTTTACATGTCAAAAAAGAAGGGAAAATAAAAATATGCAAAATAAAATACTAGAGAAAAGATCCTGAAGACAGAAGGAGTAAGAAGGTAGGAAATTGATTTGAAAGAAGAATTTGCAATTCGAAATTCGCATAAATCAATTTAAATTCAATTCAAACGATGGGAAGCGATATATCGCCATTCTTTGCTTCTTCTTTTTCTCTTTATTGTGCCGCATGAAATTCCCCAAATGTGAGAAGAAGAATCCTTATGGTATATTATATCCTTGTTGTCAATAATATTATATCTTTTAACATACAAAAGAAAGAAAGAAATTCATATAAATGCGCTCACTTGGTGGCTTTCTCTTTATACTTTTTACATTATGTTTTGTTGTAGTATCCTTTTCTTTATCCTTATCCTTATCTCTGTGAAGAAGATAAAAACCAATAGTAAAATATATATACACACACAGAAAGAAAGTAACATTAGTTAAATGGAATTGAAAGCAAGAGTAAAAGAATGTATGAGCAAGTCAATAGAAGCAAGTACTACACAATAACATATACTTGCGCAAGGACATAACACAAAAAGATATAATGTCTGGTGTGACAAGAGGCCAAAGAATTTAATAAAAAAAACCCACAGATTTATGGTTAACAAAATAAAAGTAAATAAAAGAACTGATGAAAGGGAACTTCTCGAATAGACTGAAAGAAAGAGCAAAAGTAATAAAATAAAAGAGAACAAAATGAACTATAAATATATCTGATTGGAAAAAATTTGTTTCAAAAAGAAGAAAATGCAGAGAAAATTAAAAGGAAGGAAACCAACAAAAAAAAAAAAAAAATTAAAAAAATGTAAAAACAGTAAATCGGCAAAGGAAATGTAAAGATGATTGAAAAATATAAATATGGTGAATATATCAACACCATTACCTTCAACACCAATACCATCACTATCCATCCAATTAAGTCTTTCATTTAGCCTGCCCTCATCTCCAATACCAAATCCTGTTCTGCGTTCGTTGCTATTCTTTCCTGTTATTATCTGTCGATTTCCTTTTTGAGCTGAGTCCAGTTGTTTGTCATTCCACTTTATCACATAGATGTTCTGTTCTCCCAATATTCCCTATCTCTTTCCTGAGCTATTTTTTATTGTATATAATCCTCTTTATATCTTGTAAGCGTTCATTTTCTCATGAACGCTGTTCCAGAATTTGGAATTTGGTACCCCGATTATCAGTTGAAACTATTGCTACTTTGTTTTGATTACTAGTTAGTTAAGTTATATCATTAAGATATTTATCTGTACTATACCGTGACGGAAATAAGGAACTGTTTATAATATTTGCTTTATTTTTTCTTACTTAAATTTAAAGGTAAAAATTGCAAAAAGACACCATTGAATTTGTATTCCATAAGAAGAAGAAGAAGACCTGCTTTTAATTTTATATCATTTTATTTCATTTACTATTATAGTATAACTGTACAGAGAGAAGAGAGAACAGAGGATAGAATGGAGGCACAGTGAAACTAATGTTGCCGATATTTTAGGCGCATTTAGAAAATTAAAAAGGTTTTTTGGATGTTGTCCAATATAAAATGAAATTATCCAAGTTTTATGGAATAAGACATACTTATTACTTGCTAAGTGTGTGTGAGAGGCAGAGAGAGAGAGAGAGAGAGATAGAGAGAGAGAGAGAGACAGAGAGTGTGTGTATTATGAAATGGAAGTGAAATGGCAAATGTATTGAAAGCTCCTAAAAGCATGCAACACAAAATTGTAAAATGTAAACTTGTATAAAATTCGAGCAAGCTAACCAAGTTATACAAATTGTGTGGCATTCTTAGTGAATGAATTAGTGGGTGGTGAGAGGAAAGGGAGGGGAGGGGAGAGAATGATTGAAGAGATGACAAAATATCACGCAAACTGAAACAGATTTATGTGATTGGTGACAGCTGCTCCAGTCACCAAACATTTCTCGACTCAACTTTAACAACAAATTCTTCAATTAATTACATTTTCATGTGTTAACGACAACAACAAATGTTCGCTTTTGCTTCACTCTCTGATCGAACTCTAGAAAAATATATACATACAATGAAAGTGTGCTGGGGAGAGAAAAAACAATAAAACAAAAAACAATAGCATAGCAACAGGCGCAAGCAAATAGACAACAGACAATAAGAAAGCAAAAACCAACACGTACAATAAAAATGACTTGAATAATTAATGCCCCTGACTGACATAAAATATTGCTAGCGAAATCACCTGAAGATAGCGTCATCATCCTTTAGGGGTGGATGAATAAAAATAAAAAAAGAGAAAAAAAATAATACCCATTGACTTTGACATTGATGATTGGATTAAAATTGTGTGTGCAATGCATAAAAATAGAAAATTAATTAAATCGAATCCATTAAGAAAAGACAAGTTTTCGACTTAGCAACTATAAAAGAATGAGATTGTTTCTTTTAGATTAAGTTATAAAGTCACATGAAATGAATGCAAAATCTTTTGAAAATTTGTTAAAGTAACAAATGAGTTAAACTCTACAAATGATTGAAGACAAGAAAAGATTTTCCAAAATGTATGTGTGTGAAGTAGAAGATAATGAATGCAAACTATTTCCAATTGAATGATTTGATTTGTTTTTTACTTTTTCATAGCCTTCACTTTCTTTGTATGACCCTTCATTTATTCACTCACTCATTTATTCATTCATTTATTCCCTCACTCACTTATTCATTCATTCATTCATTCATTTATTCATTGCTTCATATCCCAAGGTAAAATAAGATAAATCAGTAACTGAGAGAAACTGAGTCTTTTGTTTGGTTTGTACTGGTCTGATCTGGTGTTGATGGCATTTCATTTATTTATTCATGCATTTGGAGAAAAGTCGAAATATTAAGTTGAAGATTTAGAATAACCGACCAAGCAGCAGTAGAATCAGTAACTAGTAGGATAATGATGGCTATACTCGTGGAAGGATACGAGTGAAAGAGAGAACGACATTTAGTGAGAAACATTAAAGAAGAAAGCATTTTTCATACAGTTCGAATTTTATGTATATATTTCTATTCTTGAGATCTATAAGTTATATGTACCTACTACACATACATATATGCCACTAGGTAGACATTTCAAAAAAAAAAAAAAAAAAAAAAAAAATATTATGTTTACTTTTACTAAACTATTTTACCATTCAATTTGTAAAAAAACTGAAGAAGTAATTATAATTTTTACTACAGTTTCTATGGAAATGTTCGATTGTTTATATAATTTTTTTTATGTTATGCGCAAAGGGAGTTTCAAATCTTCAAAAGTCTATTTCCTCAAACCCGCTTAATTCCCTACGGTACCGCTAAAACAGTCATTTGTAGGGAGGGATAATATCCTCACATAGGTGCCTTCATTCGCCATACAATCTACTGTGAACTGCAGATAGATTCAAAACATGCTGCTTGGAATGAATATGTAACAGTTTTCTTTGATCGATTTTCTTCTATTCTGAAATATATCCTTTAATGAGTTTCAAGCATCTATAGTCAATACATTTGATTCCGCGTATTGCTTTTATGAATGAACATTTCTTTCTAAAATGGGGGGTCTGTAAACAATGTGAAATAGATGTTATGACAAAGTGTGGCAGATTTTTGAGGAACAGAATCATGAAAATGAAGAGAATATTCAATGAATAATCATGAGAAAACGATTTCTAAATACTCCTCTGTCGAAGAAAATTGTTATTTTTTTATAAAGACTATTGGGAACGACCTCTATTGCTTTCATAACGTGTTGCATTGACAAATGAAGTCGGTAACTCTTCAAAGTACTGCACCCAAAGACTTCCAACGGGATTCTATTACTAAGTCTCCGCTATCTTTTCGTCCGTTCATCCGTCTGTCTGTCAGAGGACTATATCTCATGAAACTTACTAGGTAGGCATTTCAAATTTTCATAGAATGTGTATTTGGATTGCCTCTTTAACAACAAATAATATGAATAATATGAAGTTAAAAATTAAACGGAGTCCCTCTAGAAGACAAGCGTTATTATATGATATCTTATTTCTCGATAATATCGTAGCAGTAGAAAGCAGTGCAGCTGATAATGCAGTGTGCTGTAATGAAACAGTCCAGTTACCATAACCCTTGTGGATACTGTTTCAAATTGAGAAGGATTTGAATATTTGTTCAAAAATAATAAGTAAGAATTAATAGAATTCTATAGACTGTGAAAATGATTTACTAGCAAGTAATTTGGGAACTTTTGGTAAAGTTACTTAAATTTCCTTTGGTTAACTTTAATTAATTTGATTGAATATGGAATAATATGGAAATTAGATGAGAGTGACCGCATTCTGCAATTAGTTACATAATTAATATGCGTCACTCATGTAGAATTTTAGTGAAAATCATTCAATCAGAATCGGTTTATCCTTTTTATCACAACAACAAAAAGAAACAGATAATTTGTATTTATCTTAATAACAAAATTGTTAATCAACATCTTTGCAGTTAGTAGAGTAAATAGAGTGGAAAGTCATCATTAGCATTGCCAACATCATCAGCATCAGCATCTGCATCATCATTAACATAGATTGCTGCTTTAACTGTTTAAGAAGGGAGACTCCTGTTACTCTTCTTATTTGATAATATTGGGGGTATTGAATAATCAATTTTCGTTGATTTAAATAAATGAATGCGGTTAGAATTTTTGACTTAACTCAACATTCTATCGTTGCCATATATTTTTTTGTTTGTTTTGTTGATTAGTGTATATTAATTTTCTCCTCTAACAAAAAGAAAGAGAAGCAGACTGAGGGAGAGCGTCGAACAATAGTGAGGGAAAAGTAAGCAATTAATTTTCATAATCACTTTCATTTAAAAAGAAAGAATATTTCTGGCAAACATAAATAAAATCCACATGACTTGACCTTTGTTTTAATATTCTAATGCTAATATTTATTACTGGTAGGTCTTGTAGAATCAATCACCTTCCCAAAATCATTCTCTCACTGATTCACTGCTATACTTGTTGGCTCATTTTTACATTTACTCTTTCATAAACTAATTCATTTTCATACATTTCTTGGCAAATAAAATTAACAAAAGCCTGAACTATAAACCAGTTCTGTACTATATACCCCAATCCTCGATTCACTCCGACTTTTCCAACATTATACACATATACCATTTTGCATTTGAAGAAGAATCAAATAAACTTAGTGTGGCATTAGCATTTAAGTTAATGTTAAAAGTTTTTCTACAAAATTTTTTAGCATGCAACCACATCTGTGGAACTTGAACTGGCATGAGAATTAAGCGGTGGCATCCATATTGCATAAGCATAAGTTTAAAACATTAAAACAAAAAAAAAATGGAATTTTAGTGTTACCAATTGTATTATATAATAATAAAAGTGTAGTAAAATATTTCATGCTAAAACAAAAGTTAAGAACAAAAGAACAAAAAAAGGAAAAGGGGAAAAAAAGAAAAGAAAAATTGAATAAAAATTGAAATTTCGTGATGAAATTTCTTATAACAATGAAGTATGAGTTAAATGTATTTTGCCCCCCACGTAGACTTGCATGACCTACTGAGGTCTACTTGGCTTACTTTAGCCCTTCACACTATTGTAAGTAGGATGAAAGCAAAGCACATGTTCGAGAGTCTTGCGAATGTGAAACTGTTTGGTAAATAAGCAATTTTCAAAGAACTTGATTCATTCAAAAGGTTTCATAGATAATCTATAAAATTAATGTACTAAATACAGAAATGGTTTGGTCTTTGATAATATATTTCTTGGCCTGATGATTTTCCACATCTCCGATTTTCGGAAGGCTCGCAATTTGCAGGTACTACGGGACTCCAGAAATCATACGTAACGTCTTGGCCTGCAGTACCTGACCTTCGTTCTATTCGATTTCGCTATTATGCCATATATACCTAATTGTGTACCAATGAACAAGTCATACGTGAACAAAGTATAGAGAGTTGGTCCCAAAACGATACCCTGAGGTACACCTGCTCGAATAGCTCTGATGCTAGACAGGAGTCTAGTCCATCTAGTACCAATGAGGCATATTTTTTTATGATTTTTTTTAATTTTTTTTTTTTTTTGGATTTATATTGTGAATTCTTTGAGTTCTATTGTTCTGCTCTTGTATATTTCCCTCATTAATTAAAGTTAAAAATATAATAACAATATGCAAAAACAAAAAATCATTGCATAACTACAGGCGAACTGAACTGAATTTTCTTTGGATTATTTTTCCTTTTTGTGGTTTTATCCCTTAAGTATTTTTTACGGTCATTTAAATTTTTATAAAAAGTACTGCAGAACAAAAACAAAACAAAAAAAAAAAAAAAAAAAATTAAAACGAAAACAAAAACAGATTTTACAATTTTATTGTTTGCATTGTTCTCTTTATTTCTCTTTTATGTTTTCTTTGTTTTGTCTTTATTCGCATAGTCTATGCATTGTTTTTTCTTCTTATTATTATTATTTATTGTTGTTGTTGTTGTTGGTGCTGTGCACTTCATCCACACGTTTAACAATAAGCCATCTGACCATAAATTTGCATAAATACATAAAACAAAAACAAAAGCAAAAAATAAATAAATGAAAAAATGTTTGAGTTTATTAAGGATTTTCTAGTTGTTTGAGAGAATTGAAGTATTTTTTCCCCCTCTTTATTGTTTTTTCTTAGATAGTTTTCTTTCATTTACACATTTACTCTTATTGTCCTGTTTTCTTTTTGATTCAAGTGTTTATTGTTGTAAAAAATATGATAAGACAAAACCAAAGAGAAGGACCAAAATCAAATATATTTATCCTATGATAACCTTAAGTTTCGAGTACAAAAAAAATAAGTTAAGTTTAAGTTTTGTTTTACGCCCAAATTATTTAATTCTTTTACCTTTTACCTTTCGATTTTCCTTTTCCACTTTTATTTCCTGTCATGTTTGCTGCCACGCCCAACATTATTCATACACACACCTATAGATACATAGTCACAGACATTGTCCTATGTACATATAAAAGAGAGTAGTCCCAGAAGTATCTAACCGACCTAATAAAGAGAACTTAAAACAATTTAAAACGAAAATATTTTTATTTCTCTAAGGAGTCTTATTTTAGCTCGATGCACTTTCCCCTGTTTATAAAGAGAATTTTCGAGTTGCCCAGAAAAGTCATTTTTTCATTGTTGCCAAATCCTTTTACACCGAGTGATTTTTTCAATTTTGGAAACAAATGTACAAAATAATCCGAGTGGAGTAATATCTCTTTCTGGTGGATAGGATGCATGCGTAAGCAATTCAAACTATAAAAAAAAACTTTCTTTTCAGATCAATAATATGAATGATAATCTCATGAGCATACCAAACTGATGTCATGAATTTGCTTGCATATGAAATCATCTTTGCCTTCTTTAAAGCCAATTCTCTTCATTCAATCGATTGTTTTTATTGCTCCTTAGTCACAGGTATAAAGTGATGGATCCATGATTAAGAATTGAAACAAAAACTACACTTTAATACTGTTAAACTTAGTCAAACACTTGATTGAAACATTATCGCGTTGCTGGTTTTGTTCCATTGTTAGTAATTGTAGCACCCAACCCTTGCGCATAGCTTTCTCATGTCCAAATTTTCATTTAAAATGCGAGCAGGTACTTTTATTCGACGGTGATCCATTAGCATATTGTGAATTATCTTTACCATTTCCGGTGGCATAGTAGTCACCTCATGTGAAATCAACTACACAATATTATACTGTTGTAAAGTAAGGAACAGATTCCACCAGAAGGCTTTTGAAACAATAACAATATGCAATTTTTACAAAATATTTAAGAAATCACAGAATGTCGTTCACCAATAGGAGTCATCAAATTTAAAACTTCAGTTGTATAAGATTGGTATTTTCCATATCATTGTTAATCTTTTCAAATAACATAACATACATACTATATATCAGGATGTGTACTTCTGGGATTATCCTCGGTTATATATGGTATTTAGTACACATACGTGTATTGTATTTGTATAAAGTCAAGGCAAAAGTTGTACTTCCTTTTTCATTTTTACCTCCTACATGGAATGAAGTCTGAAGCCAAAAAAGAAGAACCAAGAATTGAAATTGAAATTGAAAAATTTCTTCTCATACTTAGTATGGATTCGGAATCGATAAAATTTGTATGTATTGAGTTTTTTTTTGGATTTTCGTATTAAGATGAGTTTTAATTTCAAACAATTTATCAATAATGAAATTAAGCTGAAAGTCAAACTTTTTGATCACATCAAAATATATTGGATCACAATATGACAGAAATTTAAACACTTTAATCCACTAATCTTTGCAAAGGAACTAGGGAGATGTATATATATATATATATATATATACATCTTATATGATAACATTTAATTAATTATGAATTATTTTGTATTTTTTAACAGAAATCTACTCTACTCTTGTTTCATCCAATATTTTTTTCAAATAAATTAGGAAATAATCTAATAATTATCTAATTTTCTTCTTGATCATAATTCACTTATGTTGGCTGTCACTATTCTAAGCCCCATAAAAGCTTTATTCATTTATAGTATTGGTTAGCAGGCAACATGGTGATGATGACGATGATGATGATGGTGATGATGTGTGATGAATATGAAATTTTATAATTTCCTGTCAACACTGACAAGTGATTATGACAATGATCATGATGATGATGATGATGGTGATGGTGACGATGATGAATTTTATTATGACATGTCGTACACCCCTATGTTATATGTATGAACATAACACACACAGAAACATACATAGAATAGAATACTCTTATACACGTATGTACTCGTATGTTGTATGTAACTTCCTTTTAACTTTAGTCTTGAATATTATTTTCTCTTTTCGCTTTTTTCGCGACTAATTCAATTTATGTCTTGCCTCATATAGATGGCGAAAACGACGATAACAACTACAAAAAATAAAAATTGGAAAAAAAAACAATCTACTAGGCACACACATACAAAAATACTATAACCAAGTTGTAGTAGTAGTAGTAGTAGTAGAATATACTTACTATATAGAAGAGTTATACTTATGGATGTGTATGTGTGTGTGTGCTACTATAGATATTTACTTATATTTTTCATCATGCATGGAAGCAGCTCTACAATTGCAAAATCGTTGACAAATTGCATTTTATGTGGTGTGATATTCACCTTTAGCGTGAAGATATACATACATATACATATCCATAGATGACGCTCAAAAGTATGCAATAGATGTTGCCACTTCACTTTACATCGTTTAGGGCGTGGCAAGCACAATATGGTCTATGCCACATCCATGGATCTAGTATAGCATAGTATGACATAGCATGGCATGGCATGGCATGGCATGGCATGGCATGGCATGGCATGGTATGACATGACATGAGTTCGCTTTGTTCCTAAGTATATGGTGTCTGCTTTGGTTCTTCAATAAAATTTCCTTGCATATTTTACGATAATTTCAATATTCATTTAAGATTTAAAAGAAGAAAACTCAAGATAGAAACACCAAACGTCAAGTGCAAAGTGCCAAAAATCTAACCTACCGACTCACTGACTCATTGAATGAGCGGCTGACTGACTTACCACTCACTACTGAATGCCTGAAGAGGCCTGGCTGCCAGCCTGCCTGCATGCCTACTTGCTTACTTGTTTACCAACTTAGTATATTGGCATATAAAATGAAGTCAGGCATGAAATTGTTATAGAATGAAATTTTGGTGTGCTACAATATTTTTAACGAAGAAAAGAAAAATGAATACATATTTAATAATATGATTGCCACTGAAGAGACAAAAAAAATAAGCAAAAATTATATAATTTATTATCATGATTCGTCACAGATGCTGACGTTTTATCAAAATCTGTGCATTGCAATTTGTAAGATTCTAAATGCCACTCATTCGTATGAAATGCAGAATAGAAGTATGTTATATAATCCAATCTTTGATCATAAAGCACATATGTTTTTTCTGATAGCTTCAAAATACTTTAGATATTTTCTACTCAAATAATAGTACAAGATAGTTCATAAGTTTGATCTTACATTTCTTATATGTGCATATTTTGAATGAAGTGAGTGTCAGAATAGTCAATCTAACATAATGAGCCATTTTGAAGAAGTTATTGCATGGGCAACTTGGGCAAAAAATCTACATTTCGCATGATCTGATCTCGACTTGTTTTGTGAATTTGCTTTGAAGATTAGTTTCAATCAATGCTTCGAATCTCCTGCTGATCTTGCTCATGTTGATTGATAATTTCTTCAGCTGGATACGCGCACTAATCAACAAAATCTGGAAGTTTGGTTTAAAGAACATTTACATATTGTTATTACATTCTCATGCCTTCCATTTTGTTCAAAGGATTGACATGCCAGCAAACTACCGTGTTTCATGCTCTGCATCACATGGTACTCATGTGGTCGATGCCAGCAGTAGTCCTTCCTACTAACTGTATGATAACTGTTGATTCATCGCTCCAAATATGATATTTGACACCATCAATTGGCCAGTTTTTATTCTGTTTGTGGAGTAGATCGGGGGTTTCTGTTAGTTTTGTCCGTTTCCGTCATTTTATGTTAATTGCTTTGTTCACACAAATATACTGTTACTGGATCAGTTTAAAAGAGAGTTTGGCTATACAAATTCTTGACTTAAATTGGAAAATGTTACATAATCAAGGTACTATGTACTCAACTTGTAAATATAATTCCAGATCAAACAATATTTTCTCTATAGTTTTGCTTTATTTACTATTTGTTTAGCTGTCTGTGTGTCTGTACGACTGACTGGGAGTATAAATAAATACTATTTTATAATAATATTTTGTTTACATCACTTCGATTTGTTGTCAACAAAGTTTTTATGTGTTTTTTTTTGTTCGCATGACATAAGTTTAACGTCGGTCGCCATCAGTCATATGAATAGACAGAGAGATAGACGGACAGTTAGACACGGGAGTATATATATAAAAAAAAAAACATAGAATAAAAAAAAAATCACTGGTTCTTTTACTGAATCTAGTACTGCAGTGTTATAGTCTTTCAATGCGCCAGTAAAGTCTTCTTTAGTGCTGAAAATTGCTAAAAATAAAACATCATTCCAATTGCCACCCATTTCTCTCTTCTGTTTAACCGCAATTCAGCAGTTAGGTAAAGTCATATGTTGTTTGGTGATTTTTCTTCGATATTTGTGGTGGAATGAGAAAGGAAAATGTATGTGTAAGAGTATGTACTATGTATGTACTACAGACGAGTTTATTGTTTTTGGCACAAGTTACCAAAGAAATTGCAGACAGAAAACTTGTATCGAATGTTACGTTGTTATATGATATGAATATGTAGTTCTATGTATCTATTAGATACAATACCATGTGCTATTTACAAAGAGGTAGGTACTATGTATTTCATTGCTGTGCAGTAGTAGGACAATTACTGACTACATTGGCTTGATAGTCTCTCGAAACCCAAACAAACCCCAACCGAACAATAGAAAGAGATTCATAAAGTTCTACAATGGTAGTAAAACTTCAGGTTGACAACAGCTGCAGTTGACATAATGACTGCCATAACTTGGATTGGTTTGGATTGGGTGAATGTTGAAGGCAAACATTTGGGACGGTGAAATTGCAGTTGCAGTTGTCTTTTGTAATAAATTCAAAGTCATTGAAATTAATGTGAAGTTGCATCACTAAACGACAGCTGATAGACGTGTAATATAAGAAAAGAAAGAAGCATTGGAGATTGTAATAGTATTTGCCCCACTAAGTGTATACAAATGAAATGAATTTGAATGCAATTAAAGCTACAGTATTTATTTTTAAGCTAGAAACTTTTATCCATGAATGTAAAACACATCATCAATGCTTCGATATTGGATTGCATTGTTGAATGAAATACGTGTACACTAAGATACTCATTAATATGCATGCCATGAAAAAACCAATAGGAATTGCCAGAGGCAGAGGCAACTAGATAGAAAACCATGGAAAAGTTCTTGAAAGACAAATAGACCAAGAAAGAGATTAGACAGAAGAAACTGAGAGAATGATAAAGGAAAAGTTGGATAAAATAAAATTCAAATTTAAAGCAAAATACACACGACTACAATGGAATGAACTATGTTATTTATGAAGGTGAAATGGAACAGGAAACAGTGAACAGTGAACAGGCAACATAGTGCCGGATTGCCACATTCCCCTGTAAGGATAGACGCATGTCAAGAGTGGATTTGAAATTATTGTGCTCTGTACTCAATTTGGGTTCATGTTCCACTAAATTAACTAAGCAGCACTAATTAACTGTTTTGTTTCGTTGGAATATAACAATAAAATGGCAAATTAAATTAAATTGCGAAAGATACACACACTTAAAAACATACATACAGGCACAGACAAGCACATAGATAGTTACGTTGATATCATGGATACATAAAATTGCGCAGGTGTATAAACATGAAAAGACACTTAAAAACAATACTACTATCAGTAACAGAACACGAATCTTTTCCATGACATATTCTTTCCTTAATTACTGCTGGCTTTTGCTATCAAACTTTAATTAATGTTATCTACCTCCATCATCTAGATCCTACGTTCTGTTCTGTATTTCTCCTCTTTTCTCTTAATAATGAACTCAAAATGGGTGCCAAAGATGATGTATGTACAATAATATCACAATGATGTGTTGTGCTTGTTACATTATGGCATGTGTTCAATAGCCAAAGGCAATGACAAAACATCAATGATAATTTTCCTCATAATTCGCGGGCATGTCAACATCATGTTCATGCTCATCATCCTTATCATGCTGATTTACAAGATTATTTTGCACATAAAAATAAAACAGGGACACGAAAAAAATCTTGTATTTTTTTTTGCACTTATATCATCTTACAATTGAAACCATTTTTCCCAATAAACCTTGAAGGAAGGTTGTCATAATTGAAGCAATCACTTCTTATTGGCAAAATTTCGAAAGGAAGATAGACGTCAGTGTATTAAACAATTGACATTGATCAGATGACATAACACTATTCATATGTACCGTTATGTATAAGTATTAGTATACCAATTATATGTGGTTTATGTACGAGTTCAATTGTTTAGTATTTCGATGTGAATGCAGTGAGAGTATGTACAGACTTCGGAGAATCCATACTGATAAAAAATACTCTGATTAAAATATGCTTTACATTGGTAAATTATTTTAAAAGTTAACTTTTGATTTCGACAGACTATTGAAAAATCTATGTCATAACAGTCAGTATCTCTTAACTTCTCTGACAGTACAATATTACTAATAAGTATTAAAAAATCGGCCAAGTGCGAGATGCGGATCCCTAAATATTGTTTTAATCCCATTTGAATATGAAAGAGATGATCATTACAGAATGCAACTCAGTGCACTTTTGTTTCAATATTCTTGTATCATGTCATACACAAGTGAAGCAATGATGGGATTTGAGTGGTCGCCAAGTAATAGAGTATTGCATACTTTTTGGCTATCATATAAAAAACACATTTCTTGTATGGGGACTCCATTTAATTTTTAATTTTATTTAAGGTTTTTTTTCTTTTATCTTATAGCGGCAAAAGAAATACGCAATAAAAATACACATTTTAACTGTCTATCCATTACAGTTCATGAGATAAAGGCCTGTGGCAGACAGACGGACGGACAGATAGCTTACTAATAGGGTTCCGTTGGCATCTTTTTTGTATGGGAAAAAGAATATTCTCTATAAATTTACAATATATAAAAATTTCATTTTGGTTTCGTACTTTTATTTGTTCAAAGAAACTGCGATAGGAAATCTTAATTTGATTTCATATTCCAATAATAAAAAATATCTACAAAATTCCACATAGAATATAACTAATTAAATATTCCAATGTGAAGGATTTCACAATAGAACAAATGAGAAATTTAACTAATTATCAAGTCACTCTGTGGCATGTGCAATAACTTCATGCGAATACAAATTTTTTCATCAGAAATTATTACCCCACTATTCTGATTTATATTTCGTTTTACCGAAATATCAGGTATAACATATGAGGCCTTTAATAGTTAACAATCCTTGCAATGTCTTAGATTTAAATAGATATGAATCAGTATCAAAAATGCAGAAGAAGAAGCAGCATGAGGAAGATTCAAACAAATAAGTCTGGAAACAGTTAAGACCTAAATCCATCTATGAATCCCATGTCTGGTATACGAATGGTTCTGAAATGTACACTGTTTTTAGTTAATGGTGAAAATTCTGTGGAGTATCGGACAAGAGGACTCATTTTTCTAGCTAGAAATCCATAGCCTTAGAGAAGAAATAAAGTGTGCCACTGACAGCAAGGCAGCATCTACAAGCACTCAATCTTTCCCATTAGACCTGAGCCATTCTAAGGGCTGCCTTCGAGTTCTATAAAAACTAAATTCAAACAATGGCTTAATAGGATATCCAACCAATATTAGGTAGATTCGAAATCATGTCTTCCAAATTTCACAAAAGAACACAAGAAATACTGGGACTAACATGGAAAGGTATTCGTGTACTCTCAAGCTTCTTAACAGGACATTGACGAGTGAAGAAACGCCTACATAATATCCGGATTAGTCAAAATGTTCCATGTAGACTATGTAATGAAGAGGAGGCAGCAGAGAATTCACCATTTACCGAAATTACATTCTTTTTTCTATTTTGCAAAATTCCGACGGCATCTTACACTTTCCGGTATAAGCTCAGTATACTGGTATGCATATGATTGCAAAAACTATCAAAGTTTTCCAGCTTAATAAATTTTTATTGATATTGTTGATTTATATGAAATATTTGTATGATTTGATTGAAATTGAGTTGATGGTGCTTAGCAAAATCTTTGAATGAGATTTGCTTTTCTACTTAACCAATCTCACAATGTGTTGTATAATCAATGAAAATCTCTCTAATCCTTTGTATAAAGAAGACCAAATTTTCCTTTAGAATTTTTTCCTTTTACTTTTATTTTGTTTTTGTTGTTTTGTCAATTTTGTTTTCATCATTTCAAAGCCATTCATGGACATGGAAATACACATGAACATTAGTGTATTGTTGAATAACAATACTTTACTTTATTCTACTGTACTTTGCTTATGGACAATATAGTTTTGATTTTTTTGGACGATGCCCGAAGTTTGCCTTTCAATCGATTGCAATAAAAATCAAATAAAACTTTTGACTGCAATTTACAATTGCAAACAACAATGCAACTGAACCATAGCCACTGCCATAGCTAGTGGCTGGCAATAAATCAATATATATATATTTTTTCATTTTATTTTCACCCCAATCCATATTCCCTCCATTGCACTTTCCTGATTCTTCATTTCTATATTTCTACTTTATTATTTTTTTTTTTTTTTGTCGTTAGTTTAATGTGATTTCCGCTTTTTAGTTGAGGCTTTGACTTTGGTTACGCCTACACAATTTGTTTGTAGCGGTGGATGGGTCTAAGGGCCTGGGGGCCTGGGGGCCTGCTGGCCTGCTGTTTCCGCTTTAGATGCATTTCTGGCTGTCTGTGGCTTTGTCTGTCTGCCTGACCTTTGCTAGAAATAAATAAATGAATGGCAACATTTTCTTCTTTCCTTTCTTTATTTGAACTTCTTGTGAATCCTTTTTATTTATTTTTAAAATTTTATTTCCCATGGATTTGTATAAAATTTTTATTGAGTTATGTAACTTGTCTGTGGTATGGCGCCAAAGTATTTGAAATTTAGTATTATTATTTTGCCTGTGTCTAGTTATATAGTACGTAAATAAGATGGCGTCTTAATGACTTTTAACAGTGTCACGCGTCATGCATTAATTATGTATAGATATAATTCAAAGTCTGTTTGGCTTATGATGTCCTTTTTATCATCATATTTTCTTAAATTTTTAATGGCATCATCCCTGTTCAATGATAATGATAATGATGATGATGATATTTTGCTAAGGATGTTTGTGATGTTCACTAAATTGAATGACAAATTAACCTTCATCAGTAATTCAGAAATAAAATATAATGACCAACATCATCATCATCATCATCATCATCTTCATCTACTCCTTACTCAAGGTCTTACACAAGAATATTGTTAAATGTCACACGCAGCGTATACTCAACAATTTTCTTATATTGCATGTCACACTAATGTCCACTGCGTATACTTAGTATTTTTCTCATACATATTCTATGTACATCATACACACGGGCATACAAACATATATCATATTGTATATTTTTTTGAGCAAATCATACCCAAAAAAAAAAAAAAAAAGAATAAATAAAATTGATGGAATTATTATAAATAGCAACCGAAAAAAAAACAATATAGAAAAGAAAAAGAAAAAAATTTCTGTCATAAATAAATGTTTGCTTGTGATAAAAAAAAATTTATGGTGCATATATTTTTCTTCGCTTGACCATCATGAATCATGAAATGAAATATAATCATTATAACGATTTGCTCCGGCTTATCCATAGCAATGTTTTTTAAGTGCCAGAAACAGGCGATGTTAGAAGATTAGAAAAAGAAGAGGACAATAGCAAGTTCAAGTTATAAGATTATCAATAGTCCTTAAAAAACTTCTGATAATATCAGTGATCAATATGCTAGATGAGTTTGTAAGAATGTCAAACAAAATAATCGCATTCATCATAGTCGACTTAACTTGAGTGCGCTAAAAGTCTAAAGCTTGTAAAGCTTACTGAGCTCTGTTTCGAAAATATCTCAGTCTATGTCTCCTTCTCTCAATCCAATGATTCATTTTTCTCAAATCCCATATTCGATTTTGAAACATGTGATCTGAAAAATAATAATGCAATAATTTTCAATTATCATAGCGTGATTGCTATAGTAAAAATTCAAGATTAGAATTTGCTAAAGGAATTCGGGATGGTCTAGTCTGGTCTTAAATTTCAATATTAATATCAATATAATATATACAAGTTGCAGACTATAAGATATTGAAAAATATGTTAGATTTTATGCAAATGAAGTTGGATATTTATTTATGTTTTGTCTTTGCTTTCTTGCAATCAAGAAATTATGTTTTATATCTGAATTATTTAGCTATTTACTCTTAAATCTTTGTGGTACACTCCAATGTGTGTGTCTATGAGGACAATAAAGTGCAGTCAAGGACTGAGTACTTGACAAAACTCTGAAAACCAAATGGCTGCCGCCTACGCATGTCACAAAAGAACCACAAAATCGAAATCCATGTACGAATGACACAAAAATCTGGACCCACAAATATAAACGACAGACAAGTAAATAGACAGACAGACAGACAGACAGACAGATGAATGGATGAATGAATAGAAATATGTATAGATAGGATGAGGCAAGGATATTGGCATTGCCTGTGGTTGCACGGTATTAATTTTCGCCCCTTTGCTCGTCAAAGTTTTTCTGTTCGAGCAAATGTTGCCTCATCGGCACTCTTTATTTATGTATTTTATTTATTTATGCGCATATTTTTCACTTTTTGTCATTTAAAGACTTTACTCACCAACAGAAACACAACGTGTAATTGTGATTGAGGGAGACAAAACCGGTCTCTCGGTGGCCCCGTCCATTCTCTTTAATCCTCCATAAAATCTCAATATTATTTTTTGTTTTTGTTTCTGAAACTTTGAAATTGTCTGCGATTAATTATGCTTATCCATATGCCATAAGGGATTTGTGTATGTAAGATGATGAGCAAATTATAATAACAATAATGGTGATGATGATGATGATGACGATAATGACGATGTTTATAATAATTATACCAAGGAATTTGCTAAGTTATTCATGCCTCTCTCTCTCTCTCTCTCTCTGTCTCTCTGTAGACCCTGGACAAAGTAGAATTAAGGTGTTTTAAGTCAAAATAATTGTCACTTTGGATAAATTTAAGAAGCAGTGCGTATCTGATCTGATGACCCTTTACTCTATTGCCTTATATGGCACATGATTTCCAAGGCAAAAAAGGAAAGATTTTTAGAATTTGCAATTTTCATTTTGTTTAAATTTCGGTTTGTTTTCGGGTCCTTTTATATGTGTATAGCTAAAGATATATATAAATATTTTGATGAAAAATGAAAATAGAATGAATTTTTATATATTGTTTTGTTTGTGTTTACTTTGAAAAAACAAATATCAACAACAAAAAGTGCAACAAATGCGTGTTGTTGACAAAGGTCCTTTTTAAAAGGGGTTTGAAGGAAAATTTTGAAAGCGTTTTTGATGGTTGCTTGTTCTGTTCCATTCAGGGGTGGGGGTTGGCTTACTATTGTATCTCATACTTGCTCATTTGAAGTGGTTGCGTTGAAGAACTTACTCAACACTTTTTGCATAAAAAGCTTTTAACGTTTGCCTTTCCACTCCACTCCACTGCACTCCTTTCTTTTTCTTTCCTCTGCTTTTGCTTTTGCCTTTTCATTTTTTTTCTTTCGTTTTTTTTCTTTTTTAAATTTTTCCTCTCACGTTTTCACGCGTTTTCTACCTTGTCTTCTCTCTTTACAATCTCTCCATTTTCTGTGTTTCTTTCTTTTTCCATTTCGTTTGTTTGTCAACATTTGGACCTTGTTGTTTGCACACAAAATTATGCAACGAATTTTGCACTTTTTGCACTTTTAAGTGATGGCAACACTGATGATGATGATGATAATGATAATGATGATATTTGTGAGGATGTTGATAATGGTGATGTTGATGTTGATGTTGATGGAGATGACGACTTCTGTTTTAGTGATAAATAAATATTGTGAAAAATATTTGTAAATTGCAAGTGGTTTTGCAAAAATATTTTTTTCTTAAATTTAATATAATTTGAAAGTTTTCTTTATTAATTTAATTATTTAAATATATGCATGTATAACGAAATCAAAGGAAGTCATACTATAATAATTCTTAAGACTTGTGAAAATTAAGGATTAGGAGAAGTTCAATAGGGCAGAACCAGAACATGAATGCTTCTTTAGAAATGTAGATATTTTCTTTCATTAATTAGAATGCAAAAACCGAAAATTTCTGTTCCATCAAATTCAAATTACATCCTTTCTTAATACACTCACTGACTTTTGCTAACATACAAGGATCACATTTTGTTCCTCTGTCAATATCTTTAAAGTTCAGTTTAAATATGGCATTTCTTGTTATGCTTAGCTGGAAAAATATTGTGGCATACTGGACAAGCCATCTACATACGCAAAGATAACATCAATTAGAGATCTTTGGTTTCACCGAATATTCCTAATAGGGGCTTGTGATCAATGCATAAAAGATACTATTTAAGCGAAATACGTTACTTTTACTCTTAGTTAATACTCTAGAAATAAATGCAATTCGGTTTAGTTCATTATTAAGTGACTGTGAAAGAATACCTCTTACCACATTGCTTCTAGCATCAATTGTTAGAACAATAGGTAGTTCAGGAATAAAACGAACAAGAACTTGATATGACTTGATTTCCATTTTAAGTAAATTAATAAGCTTTTTGACACGACTGTGACCACAATAATTCTACGTCTTAATGAAGTATTGCATAGAATGGTTTCATCTTTTGAGCAAAATTCATTATAAATTTGGAATAATAGTTGACCATTCGTATAAAAGCTCTCAGCTCAGACTCAATGACTTTGGATGTCACTGCCAATAGGCCGCACACTCGAAATGCGATCATTGTTCTTTCTTAAACCATTTTCATTTATGTGAAAGCCCTATGTAGTAACTATCAGTTAAAAAAAAAATTAAATTTTTCGGCATGCATGCTAATCTCCTAAAGCATTTCTAAGGTTCCGTATCCAATGGATGTCAATGGAATCCTATTACTAAGCCCCTGCTATCCGTCTGTCCTCCTGTCTGTCTGTCAGCGGGCTAAATTTTATGAATCGTTATAGGTAGACAGTTAAACTTTTGATAGGGTGTGTAGTTCTATTGCCGCGATGAGAACAAATAATAATAATAATAAAAATAAAGTTAAAAATTAAACAGAGTCTAAGAGAAACAAGAAATGTGTTTTTCATATGGCACCCAAGGAGTATGTAATACTTCACGAATCACTTGGAGTAAGTTTTCCATGGTCTTTTGAAATAAAATTGCAGCAGTTTTAAAGCCAAAGAGTAAATAATTGACTTTTAATAGAACTAACGTGCTCGAAGTGCATAATAACTGTGATGAGTTGGTCTAACTCTAGCTAGTACTGCATAAATCGATATTGGTAGTTTTTGCAATCACTGGGATTGTAATTTTTTCAACCACAATGTGTTCAGTGCTTACTTGCTACCGTTGTCTCTTAAGACTCTCTAGATACAAGCAAAATATACCGACTTTATAGAACTAGTTGACAAGTGAAGAATATACAGTTCGAATATCCAACACTGAGGATTTCCTATTCTTTCCACGAAGTCAGCATTGACAATATTGACTATAAATTTTGTCTTTCCTCTTTCTCAATGTTCAGTTTCATTCTGGATGCGACCATTTATATAGTCATTGCTTGTTATCCTCTTATATCATAATATACTTACAATAATCAGATAGATAGTATTAGCAACGTTTCATATTATAAAATACTTTGTTCTTTAAGCTGAGTTCTCGGTCTGATCAATTAGTACATTTTAATAGAATTTAGCTTACTTTTGTGTTGAGGGGCGTTGGTTTTTGCTCGAGAGATATGAAATAGTAAATATAAAATGGAAAATAGTGAGAAAATAAGACAATTGTTGTGCGAATAAGGGAAAGAGATGAATGAAAAGAAATAACTTAAACTCAGGCGCGAAAAATCATCATAAAAATGACAGAGAGCGACACAGTAACACATGACAGCTGAAAGCTAACGGCTTTGACAGTTGACAAGCCACGAGTTCTGCAGCAGGCAGTTTCCATTGTTTGGTATTACAAGTTTTCTTCTTTATAGTGCTCTTTAAACGAGGTGTGGCTATACAAAATTTGGATTGATGCACACATTCTATGCAAGAAGATGCATGTGTTCGTTAGAGTCTTTTGACCGAATACAGTCCATGACTCAGACTTACACTTGGCGCACCAAAGTTAAGAGGAACAGTCTTCGTTTCTTCTAAAAGAAAAAAGACTCATTGTCTTTCTGCCACCAAAAAAATTCAAAATTCAAATTTGTTTATTTTTAGTTTCATGTTTGTAAACTTCTGAGCACAATTGGGTCTCACTTTATTTTAAACTTTTTTATTATACCAATCATAGGCTTTGCTTATCTCAGATATTTTTTATATGCAATATATAGTTGAAATATGTTAAGTGTCTCATGTGAAATCCTGCAACTGCCACTTGACTTTTCTTGAAAGAAGAAATTTTGAGTGTCCTTAGCATTTTCAATATAACCGATTAGAATTGGAAAATGATTCGCAATCTATATAAGAAAAATATGGAATAAATCGGTAGTCTGATTCAATCTAATTCTAAATTTCGGTTTAAATAAAATTTCTCATTACTTTGTAGCCACACCTCGTCAGTACATATGTTTTGTACATATGTATATACTTTACATACGTATATGGAAGTCCTGTCCTGTTGTTAGCATTGAAGAGGATACATTATTTTGTTTTCCATTTTGAATTCATAAACATTTTAAAACACCATGAAAGCCTTCAATGAAAAGAATATGTAAATGGAAAAAGGGCAAAACAGAATCTGTGCAATTTTCTTTTTACATATTTCCTTTTTTAAATCATGAAATGCAAACTTGGGCTTTTTGACACGTTTTGAAATGCTGTTTGCATTAATGAAACACAGCAAAAAAAAAAAAATAAGAAATAAAATAAATCAGAACATGAAACCATGAAATTTTCATTTCACATAAACTCACAAAAACATAGAAAATGGAATAAATGGTAAATGATGGAAACAGGAAAAGCAGGGTGTTTGCACATTGAATTGAAGTTAAATGAAATATTTACTATAATAAATATTGTATTTATTAATATTTTTCATATAGATTATTGTATTTATTTGATTTAATTTGATAGTTGTGCATTGTGCACTCTACACACATATGCTAATTGTAAGGAAGGTTTGTGCATATTTGTGTCTGACATTTGTTTTTAAAAAACTTTCAAATGATTTTAGCTTAGAAAGGTTTTGAAATTTTTTTATAGGAAGCCTACATATATCTATAATATGAATCATCATCATAAATTTATAGAAATTCTCCTTTATTGAATTGCCATTGAATTTATTATCATATTAGAATTCTGAGAATTCTTACTTGGAATGATAAATTGTCTGTAGTGAATTCGAATTGCAATGAAATCAAAAGTTATTGGTTTTTATTAAAATTTTTTGTTTGTAAACAGAAAATTTAATAAATGAAAATATTTTATTTTATTTGAAATGAAAATATTAAAATATGATAAATGAATTGAGTTAATAAAATAAAATGAATATGAAATTAGTATGAAATCACGATTATTACTTTTATGATTATTTTGTTTATTTGGATTTATTATTTAAAAAAAAAAATCATATGATATTTAAATGTTGCTTTAAAACAAACCAGATGACATTAAATCTAACATTACACACATTTACATTTTTGATTTGTTTAGGTAAAATTAGTATTGTATTCCTCATTCCTTTTATAAAGATCGAAAGAGATCAATTTGAGTTAATGAGTTCATTCATACATTTCCTTTCTTATCGATCCCATTAGATAGATTAATGGATTTTTCTCTTTCGTTGTGGTCTGTCAATGTTTTATTATGATGAAGTATTTACAAATTAAAGAAATTATAAACAAAGTCTATTCACAAAATTGATTAACAAAGGATTTCCATTTGTCTCTATTGTGCGCTAATGCGCGAAGTTCGCTCATAGATTTGCTTGTTTCAGCCGCAACAGTTCGTTGTCACGTCAATTTCGACCTTTCCCTAGACCTTGTCCCTTGAGGGTTCCAGTTCAATATGGCATGGGTTATTTCGTTGTTATTTTTGCGAAGGGTATGTCCCAGCTAACCGTACTTTCGTTTCCATATCACAATTTCAATTGGGTCTTACTGACAGATTTGCCAGAGTCGCTGATTGCTAATAAGTCATGGCCACCAGATTCGCAGAAGAGCACGTAAACATCGGTTGATGAACGTTTGTGGTTTCCTCATGTTTGTAGTTGTAGTTTTCTGGTGGACATGTTTAGCTCTCCAGAAGTTTCTTAGTCTGTCAATGTGAAGCATTGAAATTTCCTCTTTTGTAGAGTCAAAGATTTAAGCTTGATTATCATAAGCATTCGAATGATAGTGATAGAATGGATTGGAGTTGGGGAAAAATTATGTTTTCTTGAAACATTTTGAATTGAATATGAATACGAAAATTATTTTGTTGAGTCAAATTAAATTCACATTCAATGTACCAAATTCAATTATTATAAAAGAAACTCTTGAACAAGTTAAATACAATAATTTGTGTTAAATACAAAAATATGTTATGTAATTATTTAAGCAAATGCAGCCATACCAGATTATACTTATATACCATGGTGTATAATTACATTTAAAAATACTCGCAGATAGACACAGTTACACACAGATCCAAATGTCACAGAGATATATATCTAAGTATGTGATGAATGAATCTTTTTAAATGATGTTGTTTCGCGTAAGAATATATGTAAGCGTAAAGAAATGCTACTTGAGTCTCATTCGTATGGCGCCTTGAATTAAACCAAAGCAATGAGCAACTAACTTAAAGAAGATATAAAAAAAAAAAAATAAAGAAATAACATATATACAAATAAGTATAAACATGTTAATAAGAAAACAAACGCACACAAGTGCACTTACATTTTATACAGATATGTGTGTACAAAAGATGTATCCAAATAATCTCCATCTTCTTCATGTTGGCATGTTTTCATTTGTTTGTTTGTTTGTTTTCTTTTGACTCCATGATTTGCATTTATGGTTGCTTGAATCATTTTATACACACACATATGCTGCATATATAGATGTATGTGTGTGTGTGTTTTTTTTTTAAAGCTTTTACCTTCGAAAGATGGTATTCGTCAGACGACAGTTAGACAACGTTACACGCTTCTACTGTGCCTTGCTGCCACCTCCGCCATATGTCCTTCACATTCAGGAATCAAGAACCTAAGACCCTCTTTCTTCCCAACAATAAACAAAATAAAAGATAAACAGAATGCAAGATTTCCCAACGAATAATGATGAAAATGAGGATGAGTATGACGATGACGATGAGAAGAGGGATGAGTATAGTGATGAGAATGAGAATGAGGATGGCGTATAATGTTGATACTCTTGTTGCTAGGACAAGTTGGAGATGTGTTTGATGATTGCTTAAGAGGGTCTTTCTCTCCACCATCATCTGTAATTTTTATACTATTTTATCTTCACTTGTTAACGTAATTGATGATGATGATGATGATGATGCTGATGCTGATACCCTACATACACACATTTGTATATTTATACACTTCACATATTAAACGTTTGTCATGAAGTTTGTAATGTACACACAGAAGGAGCCATCAGAGACCCCATGAAATATATATTGTGTATTCTTGATTAGCACGATGAGACGAGTTGATCCAGCCATGTCCGTCTGTCCCTCAGTTTTTGAGCTAGAGAGCTGAAATTTTACCATTCGTAGCACATTTGTCGGAATCATCTGAATCGGACCACTTGGAGGTATACCTCCCATACAAACACCCTACTCAAATTCATGTTCTTATTAGAAAAACTTTTGCATGGTATCATACTATACCTTATTCATTAACAGATTAAATTTCAAGACCCTAGGATTAGTGGATCGCATAGCTCCCATACAAAAAGGGTTGATCTATGGGATGCGTGAAGAGTATTACATCTTTGGAATAGCCGAATATACCCTTCTTTGTGGTTTTAATTATGAAAAGATGAATGGATTTTTTTTCTTCTTATTTTAATAATTATTTTATAGTTTATTTTTTAAAAGAAATCATGAATTTATCCTTGCATAGAAGGATATATGAAAGTTTTTATGTCTGCCGAAATTCAATTGAATTTTGTTTTTATGATATTTTTTTTTTCGTCACATTCTTTGAAAATTTCTTTTGCTTTCTTTTTATATTTGCTTCTGTCTTCGGCATTCGTTTCCCTTAGTTTTGTTCATTGTATGCATCGTTTTGTTTTGTTTTGCTTTGGTTTTTTCGTTTCGCTCATTATTTTTGTGCATTCGCTGAAGGCGTTTTTATTTCTTCTTTTCAGTTGTCTTTGTATTTCGTTCATTTGTTTTATGTATTTCGTTTTGTTGAGCCCTTTAGCTTTCTTTTTTATCCTTTAGTTTGGTTTGCTTAACAAAGTATCATCATTATTATCATTAAAATCGTCATCATCATCATTTCTCTTTTTGTCTACTCCCTTTGCAATTCACATGACGATGAAAATGATAATTTGTAAAAGAGAAAAAATTTTCAAAATTCGTCAAATAAAAGATATTTTTGTATTATTTTTTATTTTAATAAATTCTTTGATTGTCATTATTTATATCACACACACTATGTGTAACTTGAATTTGAGCAAAAAACTTTTGTGGAAAATCCTTCTAATCATATCCATTACATACTTAAATTCATAATACTTATCAATCAGAGTTCTTTCATTATTGGAATAGTAGTGCAAAACATAGCAATGCATGCTAACAAGTACCAACTTTGCTGTGGTCATAAATGAGATACGAAATTTCTGAAATTCAATCAAGGATTGATGACTTTTTGGTCTTATTTTTGAATTCCCTTATCCCAAAGAATTTTTTCCAGAGCATTTCTCAAAAATTTCAGTATTGAAGTCAAGTATGTTGCAGCATGGAATATGCCGCTCCGTTAAAAGTCATTTCAACATGACTACAACCCAAAACTTTTACTTACTATATTACTTAAAAAACTTACTAAGGGAAATATATTTAATAAGGTTTCTTCTATCATCTGATACACTATATACAATATTTCTGGTCTGCATTTGCTTAACAATGAAAATCTAATCCAAGCTATGAAAATAGAGTATTCTAATAATTCTTAAAGCAAATGTACAACATTTACAGTAGTATAAGAAGTAAGTGTTTAAATATCAAATTTACATGATTGATTTGTTCTCATCTGCCATTCGGTCAGTCGATATAAGGGGTACCTTCCATACAAACCCCCTATTCAAATTCATGTTCTTATTTGAAAAACTTTTATGATTTTCGTGCTATTATCTTGAAATGTGGACACAATAGGTTTGTAATCTATTTTCATCAACTATGTAAATTCAGAGATCCTAGGATTACTGGATCGCATAGCTATCACTAGTAATTTGACTAAACTTATTGCATTTGTATTGTTTCTAATGGTCTCTATGTGTCCCATATAGGCTTGTGGGTTAGAAAAGTTATAAAACTGAAACATTTTGGTATTTATTGTGTCGAATTTACTTTAAGTATTCAATATTCAGGCACTTAATAGTCTTTTTATTCTTAATAATATTGTATAAGAATAGTGTTGCCTACTTTTAGGCGCAATTTTAAAAATTCATAGCAATTAAATTTATAATCGGCTTTATTGTGAAATTATTAAATCGAATTGTGAAACTAAGAAATCTCTCTTGATGGAAAATTTTTCAATTAAGGCTAAAGTAACTTAAATTAAATTTCTTGACCATAAGCGTTAGGCTCAGGCACATCAATCTTAATACCTTTGCAACTCTATATCCGCATGCGAGTATATCACTTGAGGACTCGAGCACTCTAGCATTCCAACATATTAAGCTAAAGTCATCAGTATTTCTGATTGACTAGGATTGAAATCAATTACAAGGACTACCTTGACCACCTGTGTGTATGAGTTTGTATGAGTATGTTTGTTTTGTGCAATTGAATTTGAAATGAATAAACCAAATCAAACGACTAGTGAAACAATGTCTTTTATGACATCAGAAAGTAGAAAAGGGAAGAAAAGAGAAGGGGTAGTTAGAAAGACAAACTATTTCTACAATCTGGAAATTGAAGATTGAAATGAATTCAATTTTAGGACTTTTATTGTTTTCTTTTCTAAATGAAAAATAAGTGAAACAATACAAATAAACAATACAAAAGAAAATTGTTTTAATTGGAAATAAATAAATTGAATAAAGTTAAATTAGATACTACTAATAAATATTTGGTTATTGTTTTTGCTAATAAATATTTTAAATACAAATAGTAATTGCAGGAATTTTCATTATTAAAAATATCTTTCATACTCACAACTCACTAAAGTAGAAAGAAAAATAAGAAATCAATTCGAAAGTATAATCATTTACACAGAAAGTCTTTCAGAGAAAACACAAGCACAAGAATACGAGTATGCAGATGAAGAAACTAGGCTGGAATAGAGGCTTTAATGGCTGATAGAATTTATACTTAAGTATGTTCTTAGTTTGCAGCTACTCTTAATTTGTTTATTAAATGACATAATACGGCCAAGCAGCCAAATGGGACCATGGATCCAGTGAGCATAGGCAAGGCAAGGACATAATGGACAACAGATGTCTTTTCGACTAACTGACTGGCTTACTTACTCACTATAGTACAGTTACTATCTATTTGACTGACTGACTGACCGCCAGACTCTCTAGTTGCCTGCCATTCTACTTATATACAAAATTTTGTGGCCTATTTCTCCAAGTTTAGTTTAGTTTTCGTGTTTGTTGTCAAGCAAAATGACAAAGGGGCAGAAGCCCTATTAACAAGAATTAGAGCAAACCACTTAATCTTGTACTAGCAACAACATGAACAACAACTTAGGCTATAATATAAGCACATATATTTTCTTAATAGGATAAAACAAAAATAACATTCACAAGTCGTATGAGTAATATGATCTATTGAATGTAAATGTTAAACAGAAAGCAACCAAAAAATTGATTACTCATACGCATAGTGAATGCATGTCATTTCCATTATGATGATGATGATATAGATAATGATAATGAAAGAGATAATGATGATTATCATAAACAGCATCAAGAGAAAACAGAAGAAAAGTAGCTTACGTAATAAGGAGGATAGTTAATGATTTAAAATAGATAAACAGACAGAAGAGCAAAGAATTTTCGGAAGTCACTCAGTCACACAGTGAATTAGACATTTAGGCACTCATTTCCAAAATGAAGAAGACAAATGAGACTCATTAGCCCAAAAAAAAAAAAAAAACAAAGGTGATACGTTCACCAAATTAATTGAAAAATAATAATTAATTTAAATAGAAAATAGTTAAGGTTGAGTTAGGTTGAGTGACTGTCACACTTGTCACATATAGTCCTTAGGTATATGGCATAAGGTCTGTTAGATTACCACCAGAACTACCTATGATCTCATAACAAAATTCCTAATCATTAAATCATCCTGTATAATGTATGTTTAATAAAAATAAGAAAGGTTTCGCTAAACTAATTACACTTGGACTGTTGAGAAATGTGAATCTGAATGTGTGAACCCTTCATCTACACTGATGATATTGGACTGTATAATCTTCCCACTCCTCCTATAACGTATTCTTAATCTTATACTTAAGGAAGGCAAGTCTTCTATTAAATCTTCTTCAATCTTACCTGGCGGTTTTTTCTAAAATTAACACCTTCAGAACTGAGAAAAAAAAATGTTCTTCCATTTGCTAATAAAACTTACTAAAATTAAGCGATTGTCGGAAGGAAAGTTTCGAGTCATTTGTGAAGGAACAAATGCTGCCAATGTGACCGAATCCCCGAAAAAATAATTACATTGAAAAATATATAACATAAAATGACTAATTAATTTTTATTTCTCATAATCTATTACTAAACTATACAATTGCTTCATTCATTTACAAAAATTTCTAACATTTTTCTCTTTTTTATGTCATTAACAGGTTTCCTCTCATGGGATGTTGCCGATTGTCATGTCGATTTGGAAGAAGAACTCAATACAATTACACAACAAGCACCCGAGGGAGAGGAGGCACGTCACGGTAAGTGAAATCAATGAATCGAAAGCAATTTGAGCAAGTTAAGCGAACATACAAAACAAAAGAAAATAGGAAACAAAAAAGAGAAAATAAAAAATTGTAATTGGAAAATGGAAAATGCAAAAAAAAAAGCACATATCAAAAAAAGAAGAAAAAAAGAAAGAGTTCAAAATAGAATTGTCGAAATTGTTTGTGTATAAATATTGTACTAAGCGAGGTGAAGGTGAAAGAGAGTCCAACTATTCTCATAGTTAATTTTATGTTTCTATTTGAAGCCACAAAACAAATTGAGATTTTCCATTGTGATTTTACAATTTCTTGGCTTCTTGTTGGAACAGTTCAATTTCCCATTGCCATCAACCAGAAAATATTGACTAGTATTTCATAATTATAGATCTTTGGTTATTTTGTATTTTAAAAAAAAAAATTTTTTTTTTGTATTTTTGCTTTTAACATTTAGTTAAAATCAAATGCCTTGGGACTAGAAGAGGTAGAAAACCTAGAAAAATGAAAATGGAAATGAAATTTCCATTAATTGGCAACACTAAACACTAATCATGAGTCTCATTCATGTTGTGGGTGCTGAAGATTTCTTAATTGCGCTCAAGTGGCCACAGAATTTTTATTCATAAATTAAACAAGAAAATGAGGCCCTTTCATATCGTATTGTATTGTATATCCTTGTGTTTGAATATTGTAGAGCAATTAATTATGGTTTTGGGCGTAGCTTAAAACGAAATGAAATTAGCATTGCATACTTTTAAGCTCCTCCCTCCTTCCATGGATTGAACAATAATTAATTTCGTAACAAAGAAGGAGAAATATAAAGAAATGAAATGAACTATGATATTTTTCCAAATTCATTTAATTTCACAACTTTATAGGAATGAAATGACAAACAAAAACATGTGAAAAAACTCTACTAAATCAAGCAATTGGAATTCAGATAGAGCCAAACTTTTATTTGAAAACAAATCAAACAATCTATTGTTCAAATAGTCTTAGAATACTGAAATATATCTTTGGAAATTGAAATTATCCCCAGCCTTGTAGTACCTTCAGATATTGCAGCCAGGCAGAGCATACACCAAACTCTAAGTTCTTAATATAACAACGTTTGAAGTTCTACTTACCATATTTCTGAGACTCTTCAGAACAATTGCGCAGAATTGAAGTATACACTCCCGATCAATGAAATGGACTCAAAGTTTGTTTTTTATAGAATATGGAATTTTTGAAAGTGACTTAAGTGTTTGCAAAAAAAAAAAAAATATACTTTTATTATTCAGTATTCAATTCTTTGTGTGGCCACTTTTTATCGATCAATCAAATGGACTTAAGGACTTTAAAATTGACATAATTTATATAAGAATTTTCCTAAAACTTATTGTTAATTCAGATTTTTATAATGTTTGAAACATATTTAATTATGTGTATGTAGCCATTTTTATTTGAAATCACTTTGAAAATTCGGTCAAGCATTGAAACTTAAAGGTTCTTCAGAAGATTTAATGATATAAATGTCCTAGGGACTTGCCTAAAAATGTTAGAAAAGTGTGTATGATGATTATGATTTTTCCTTTCTTATGTCATGGAAGTACAATAAGACAGTTAAGAACATCTGGTCCATTTAAAATTAAGCTTTTTAATCAGGAAAAATGATGCAATGCCACTCTCTATTCCATGACATGTTCTTCAAATTTTCATTGAATTTTGCCTGCAACGCACCATGAGTTTGAGGTTTTTCGGAGAATTTTTTGCCCTTCGCTTCCAGGCGGATTTTTTTTTCATTCTAAGCCATAGTTTGAGGCATTTCTAAGAAAATTACAGACAACATTCTGTCTTTTAGTGATTTTTTCTGCTATCTGCCTGGTTGCAAAATTGAAACCTTAAAGTCTATTTGTTTGATGGCGGGGAGTGTATGTACTTAATCAGAATATACAAAAACAATTATTATTGTATTTTCCCTCTTTAATTGATGATTTGTCTTGTTATACTCTTTACGTAGGGAATATGTAGTATTATAAGTTTATCATGAAATTTGTAATAAACAGAAGGAAACATCTAGATCAGTTCGGTGAGGCAAGTTGATTTAGCCATGTCTCTTTGTCCGTCTGTATGTATGCAAACTAGTCCCTCAGTTCTTGAGCTGGAGAGCTGAAATTTCACGAAGCCTTCTATTCGCCATACGCAAAACATTTGTCGGAATCGGACCATTTAATGGTGTATCTTCGATACAAACACAAAAAATTTAAGTACATATAAAAAAATTAAGAATTTTTTATTAAAAAACATGTATGTCGAAGAATTAACGGCCACGAAGTGATGCAGATAAGTTGACTACTCAAAGTAGGGAAACACTCACAAATATGTAGCACAGTTGGAGGTTTTGCTTTAGTTGTTTTTTTCATATCAACACATATGAACTTCTTGACCTCTTCGAGGATAAAATCATCATGTAAATTAGCGGGCATTTGTTTTTAATAAATGAAACTTAAAAACGACACATTGTACTGTAAAGAAGGAATTATTTGCTTGTATCTTTCTCATCCTTCTTCTTCTTATGCGATAATGATTTTGATGAAGCTATTGATATTGTTGGGCTCTCATGCAATATGATTTCCAAGTTAAGTGTATGAGTTTCCGGATTAACCATAGACTTAACATTGGGCATAGTTAGTAGCAGATAATTACTATCTTTTGCACAAAATTCATTGACATCTTGCGAGTCCCTGATTTGGCGGACCAAACGTGTAGCGCTACGAGACTTCGAGTACAGATCATCAAAGACTGTTAAAGTCACAAATAACTTCATAAAAGAGTTGGTAACACACCAAATTATAAAAATATGCTTGTTTGGATCAGATACATCAATTTGTTGGCTTGGGACTTTTGCATGTAACAATGCTGACCAAGTTGTTCGACACAACATTATCATTACCGGCATATGATCTGTCATTTGGGGAAAACACCTCAGCATTGGGTTACTTTCATGGGTAAGAAATCGGCGTGTAGGCAAGGTTTCAGGTTTACCTTCAAAACCAGCATATAACAGAAGTCCCGAGCATAGATTTGTTTCTAGTTCTGTGTCTTCAAATTTTAAATACTGCAACGTTCGTTGACTATCAAAGGCCTCATATATCTGACGTTCTGGTAAAATTGAATGCAAATTGAAATAGTGCGTGGCAATGTCTGATGGAAAAATCTTCATTTCGCACGAAGTTATTGGACATGTCAACGATTGACGTGATAAACGATTCAATTTCTCTTTGCGTTCCTCATTGATGCTATCTAAACTAGAGCACAAATTCTTTTCCATTGGAATAGTTCTTTATATTCTATGTAGAGTTTTGTTGTTTTATTATCATATTTTGATTATTGATATATGAAATCAAGTTAAGTTTCCTTACCGTAGTGTCTTTAATTAATTACAAGTACCAAATAAAGAAGAATATCCGTGTGTCTTCTTTTGTTTGTATTGTAATTTGTCTGTAACAATTTGAACTGGATACGAGGTTTTTGTATATATGAACATGAATTTTGTAATCATCTGTTGAAATCAATGACTACTTAGTTATTTGGAGCTTTAAGGATTGATCACCTATCTATCACTTGCCAATGTTTATAGAGTCCAAATACCTTTAAAACATCAGTTGATGAATGTGCAATCCAAGTCTGGTAGTAATTTAATTTCTCATTTGAATCTCTTAAGAAATCCAAAAGTTTTATTTACAAAAATTTATCTTAACTCAAAGGTGTTCCTGACTTCGCTTAAAAATGTTCAAAATTAATTGAATAGATGAATAAAGTTACACAAATTCAATAAATCACAAATGACAAAGTGCAGAATTATTTTGGAAAATAGGCTGCACTTCTTTTGCAGTAACATATTCCATACTGACCACAAATCCATTGTAAATAATTTCTTCGCAATAGTCAGGTATAATGAGGTTAAATTTGGATTCATTCCAAAATATAATGCTTGTCCACTCATATTCAATCCAATTTTTCTTATTCTTTGCACAATTCAAGCTATTTTATTTTCAATTGAACACTTAAAAGTGGTTTTTTTGCAGATGTACTTCCCAATAAATTCGTATTTTTTAGCCAACGTTGAATTATTCAAGTCAAAATATCTTTCCCTAAATGTTACTACATCTCCGATAATATTTCTATAGCATTTTTGAATCGCTCTTGGAGGCTCATTCTTATGATAATCACTATCACTTTTTTCTGCCTGTTCCTACTTTCTTCTTCACTTGGCTAATCTCTCGATATTTTTTTAAAATCCAATGCACTGAGCTTTCATTAAATTTAGATTGATTTGTTAATTTACGAATTGATATACAGTCGAACACCTCTATTTTGAAGACAGAGAGACATATATTTAAACTTCTTTGTAGCGAATTACCTCTCTGTTAGAACGATTTTCAAGCAATCAAACCAGTTTTTTCATATAAAATAACTCCTCTTTTTAACATTACATTAAAATTTTCCCTTCCGAATATGGCATCGTCATTGCAACCAATGGATCATTATAAAAAATTTAGAACAGCACTACAGAAAATGAAAATTGAGAAAAATTTTACAAACCAACGAAAAGGTTTCATTGTGAACTTCTTTACTTGATGCGATAAGTGAATTTAATAAAAATTTTCAAAATGTGAGAGCAGAAACAATTACAAACTGTTTCAGAAAACCAGGATTTCCAATAGATAAAGGAACTTGTATGGGGCTGGATTGTTCTGATGATGAGAGCCTCTAGCAGCATTGTCGAACTTTTTTTTATATGTCGCTGGATGTATATCAATTCCTTATTCATTTGGCTTCAACTCGAAAGTTTCGCCACATGAATAGATAAGAGATTCTGAGAGTCTTTCAAGAATGCAAAATATCAAAGAGATTCTGACACTGACACCTTAAAAGATCCACAGCATCATTCCTCATTTACAATAAAGTGATATTGGATGGTCTACAATAGCATATAAACTGTATGATTTTTTTATCAAAAGTTCATCAAAGTTTTATAAACTCCTATTTTTCATACTTTTAGATTTTTTTTTTTTGGTCTTTCAAATGAGAATTTTATGTGCAAAGAAAAAAAGACAGAAAATAGTGTATAAAAAGAATATAAAATGAATGTCAAACAATTTTAAGTGAAGCATTTTATTTGATGATTTAATTGACGTTGATTTTTCAAGTATTAAAAAATTTAAGTTGAATATTAAATGATGATGATGATGATGACGATGATGATGACCATCAAAATGATTATGTTGTTGAGGCAATTAAAAACGCTATTTGAATATTTAATACAAAAGCACTTGAGTTGTTTCTCAGAGCTTTGCATACTCTTGGTTGCACTTGACTGAAATCATTTCTTTTATACTCGTTTTGTCCTGTCCGAGGCAAACAAAACTGCAACTATTACTTGCACAGTACAAAGTAGAAGAAGAAAGAGAAGAAAGAGAAGTGACAATGCTCTTTTAAATACCAAAAAGTATGCAATATAAGTACTCGTATATTTGTTAAATTAATTATTTCTATTTGCATTTGACGAAATACATAATTGAAAATTCAATTCTCTTGCGTTTTTCATGGTGAAATTGAATGAAATTCAGTAGAATTTCTTAGGTACGCATTCACAATTTAGAATTTCCTCCTATGTTTTTTTGTAGGGATTTTTTGTTTTGTTATCTCAAGGTCACCATGCATGTCCCTGACATTGTGTAGAAGAAAATTAAAAGAGATATACAAAAATGAAAAAAATCCATTTCAAATGTTTCAGACTCAAAGATTTGAGAGACAATCTAATCCTAGAGTGACATATTAAGCCAATGATGATTATAAACGTCAAATGTGCAAATGCTACCAAACATTTGAACCCTACACCATTCACAATTCATATTAAGTTTAAGTTTCTTTCAATTGTTTGTAACAAAAAAGTATCTATGGGTAGATTCTTCACTTATCATAATCAAAACCCTATGCCATGGCACTTGGCACTTGTCTACTTTATTCATTTCTTTAGTTTACATTTTAAGACATTTCCTTTTTTTTTTTTTCTCCTGGTGGCAATAGACTTTTGTATCTCTTCTGTTCTCCTCTCTCTCTCTCTCTCTCTCTCTCTCTCTCTCTTTCTCTATCTCTCTATTCGCTTCTGTTTGCTTTTCTTCCTTTTCTATTCTTGACTTTTACTTGACAATAATAAAAGTTGTCGGCTAAAGAATAGGAATAAAACCAAAAGGCATAAGGAAAAAAGGTATTCAACCATAGACGACCAGCATAGTGAACTGAACTGAATTCAACTGAATTGAGTTGAGTTGAGTTGAGCTAAGTTGAGTTGAATGTTGCACGCCTTAACGACGGCTTAAGTGACAAAAGTTCAACAAAGAAAAAGAGAAAAACAGCATAAAATTGAAGGAGACTCTGGTGCAGATAAGACAGGGAGACTACACGAAAGTAAAAGAATTAAAAAAATCATTTGGAATCAGATGCTTCGGTTCACAAGAGGACAAGAGAATTCTAATATTATAAAACCTTAAGTCAATTTTAAAGTCAGGATTATATTGTAACATCATGACATTGAAGCATCTATTTTTATTTTCAAAAACTAAAACAATCTTTGAATTTAAATAATCCAAAATTGGATATCAGGGCAACAAGAAATCAACAATGACATATTTCTTCATTAAGTTGACTTCAAAGTGAATTAGTCAGGAAAGTAAATTGTAAATTGCCACTGATCAATTGGTTAAGACAAAACTCATTGATTCACCCACTAACTCACTGACTAGTACCTCCAATACACCCATTCATCTTCAGTCTATACATTAATCAAGTGTTGTTGATGTTGATGCTGATGCTGATGCTGATGATAATGACGTTTCTTGTTGCTGTTATTGTTTTATCAAGGACAAATAACATATTGACAAAGGACATGCAAGCAATGCGGGTACATTCCATATAGACACGTCTGCATAATTCAAGAATAAACATTTACACATATTGTAAATACAAAATGAAGAGGCTCATAGACAAACATATATAGTCTTTTAATATATATCATACTGGTCAAACTATATATTTTTACTAGCGTTGGCCGGCGCGTGCTGCTACGCCCCAGACATAATGGTAGTGCGTGATTTTTATAGTCATTATTCTTCAATCAAAACTTTTCTTGTACTAGAAATGGTATAACCTTTTATTGATTTAAAGGACGAGTTATAGTAAAATGGATAGTGCGATAATATTTTCCGGGTTCAAATACCTATATTTACCGATTTTCATGGGTAACAGTTAAACGGGTGCTCCACCATCTGGTGGTGAGTAACATCAAAGTGGATAGAATAAAAACCATCTCCATAAAAATTTCATGGTGATCTGTCAAACTGCGTCGAAGTTTAGCGCTGTCAAAATATTTTTTTCGTCCATTTTTATATGCAATATAAAGGTAATTCACTTGACATTTTGCACGATTGCTATAGTCTTTAAAGTCTTATTACACCTTTATATTCTTAATCGCACTTTCATTCCCATTTCAATTGATCCGTTTTTGATGTCTGTTGTTTACAGATGGAAAATTGCACAATATTGTCTTCTCACCTGAAAACTATTTGTTTGATTATCCATCATATCGTATATTGTATAGATCCAACCAAATAATTGGGTAATAGAATTATATTGTACATCTATGGATCGCTTATGAAATGAATAGACTTTGTAAGATATAGTAAGATAAAGAAAGGAAAAGGGAGACATAGAAAAAAAGAGGGGAGAGAGATCAAGTGTCAGATTTAATGAAGACCGATAGCCCAACTAATCCAGCGACTGCGACCGAACGAAATCATCATTTGTAGCACTTCAAGTGTCATAAAGCATAGAAAATGAAAACACATAACAGAAAGCAAAGCAAAGTGAAAGTGAAACAAATCAGCAAACACAAAAATAGACAAAAAGAAAAAAGGATACAGGATTCAATGGATCCGTTTATCAAGTATTTAGCACCAGCAAAATGAAGCGTTTGAAAACTTTTAATAAAGCAAAAGCGGTGAAATCAGTTAAAGCAATGACAACCAACATGAACATGAACACCAACACGAGGATACTAGCCTTGACCAAAGGACATGCATGTGTTTTATTAATATAGAAGTGTAGATACACATGTCTGTGTATACTGTATATCATTCAGTCTACTATATGACAAAACATGCTGACAACTGTCAATTATTATCAGCGCTTATCATCATGAAAACATGGCACGAACAGCTGACGTTGGTAATTTTACTCTTGTTACATATTCTATATACAAGTATGTACATATGTATATGATGTTAACTACCGATGGGTGTACTAGAGATGAGCTCTACACAAAGATACTGATATATACATAGATACACGTTTATTCAGTAAGATGAATGAATATGTATATGGAAACATTGTCAATAATAAAGATGATGATGATGATGATGCTGGTGATGGTGATGGTGTTCGTGACATAAACCAATAGACGATGAAGTAACTCTTAATTATAAACAAAAGTGAGTTCAAAAAGATGAATAGGAATTTCAAAATTGTATGAGTTAGATGCCAAAGTAATGCTTCCAATGATGATGATGATACTTTTGAAACACGTTTATCATATTACAAAGGCTCTTATAAGTTACAATGTTAGAAAACTTAGTCAGTAAACGAGGTACCCTATGCTATCCGTACCCACCAGTAGTTCAGTACAATGACAATGGCATTGTATTCCAGATGCTCAAAACATTTATACTACTCTTCAGTATTGCTTCCCATTGCTCGTCTATTTTAGACAAACGAAAGTCAGACAAAATATTCATGACATATTGATATACAAGGAGTGTGTTAAAAGTTTCCGAACTTTTCTGGCAGGGCATTTTCTGGTGCCGCCATCTTTGTGTGAGTATATGCGTTTGA